>VWYI01047449.1:4008-21033 GCA_013399455.1 Anthoscopus minutus
GTGGAGAAAACTGAACCCTCAAATAGTTTAGTGTTCTGTTTTTTCTTTCTCCCTCTCTAAGTGGAGAAAACTGTTTTCTGCCCATCTTCACCTGAACATTGAGAGAATCCACATTTTTTTCTTCATTCAGGGATTGGAGAAAAACAACTTTGAGCTATTTTGCCTGACACACGATTTGGGGATACAGGCATCATAAAGTCACCCCAGGACACCAACTCACTTTAAAATGCTTGCAGAATAAACAAAGATGCATTTTGTACATTTAACACCACCTAGCAATCCCAAACTAATGCTGTAAAAGCCCCCAGAGCAATTTTGTTTGTGGCTATAAAAGCAGCTCACAAAACGTTTAAAAATCAATGCCATGTGATCACACCTTGTGTTCTCATGTTGCAAAGTTTGTTTATACACTTTATACTACTCTCACTTATTTTTGCACAAGACCAGACAATGTCTGATGCTTTAGAAATGATGATCACATACATACTTGCTTAATGGCATCTTTGTCTAGTTCTTCAAAGAGCTGCTGGAACTGGGCAGCTGACAGCTGGTCACAGGAGCACATTTTGAGTGACTTCACATGAAAGAAAAACATTCCGATTAACATCTGCAAAGTCTGCCAAAATCCCTCACACTACCTTGAAAATCTAGGAATAAAGATGTAATTCAAGCTGTTTGAGTAAGGTTCAATATTGCTCTGCTTTAGCACAACATTGACAAATGACTGGAGGATATGTCTGGCCTTATGTATTTTCCCTCTCTGGGATCACATGCTCCTTTGACTAACTTAAATTTTTAGTCCCACGTAGTAATGCCATTATTTATTATGATCCAAGGAATGCTGCAATAGGGGGCAGATCTCTGGATTTGCTAGTCAGGATTGATAGTCACCAAAGTAAAAGCTAAGAAAATCCAGTTCTCACCCTCATGATGGCTTGCTTGCAGCGAGAATCCATCTCAGCTTCCTGCAGCACCTGTAGTAAGGCTCCAACACTGACACAGGACCTATTTAAAAGAAAACAGAATGGGCCCTGCTACAGATAATTTTATAGGTGGCAAAATGAGCTGCACCAAATGTGTTCCTGCCTCTTTCTTGTTTGGAAAAGAAAATAAAACTAGAAGTAGGAAAAAAGGAAACAGATCCCATAAGAGTCACAAACTGTGTTATGAACATCCAGCTACAGGAAAAAATAGATAAATGAGCAATAAATTGCCATTTTCGAGAATGAATCCTCAGTAAATATATTAAAACAAGACAGTCAAAATTTTTTTTTTGCCTAGATTATCTACTGTTTCAAGATCCTTCACTTACTGTTGTGCACTAGTCTCTTTCAGGGAAGACAGCACCTCAAACGCAGCCCGGATTCCCAGCCGCCTCCTGAAGAGGGAGGACTGAACTGATTTCTGAGCAGTAAAAACATCACAGAGGAAACAATTTACTCACACTTCAGGCACTACTGAGTCCTATGGCCAGATAATATATTGATCCTCAGGCACACATCCCAGATTTGTAATTTGAGATCAGAACAGGAGACTGCCCTAGGCCTCACTCCCTCCAAGAACTCCATGTACAAGGAGGAAGGAAGAAAGTAAGCAAACAAGTCCCTGGAAATCAAGTAAACATCCATGTTGTGTTTTATTTTCAATTCTGCAGTGCATAGGCAAATATCTCTTTTCTAGAGACAATGGCAACAGCAAAGCTTAAGCATTCACAGAAATTCACACTAGTGTGCACAGAGTTAGAGAGCTTGTCCTACTCCAGCTTCTTCCCTAAAAGCACAAATCCAGAGCTATGGTTTTTCATGCCTTTTTTTAATTACAGTAATCACTTTCAAACTTATTTACTTTATTCATAGTCAGTCTTACATTATGTCATGTAAGAAAGAAGAAAATTAAGAAAGAAGGGATGAAACAGAGGAGGAAGAAAGGATTATCAGAAATCCTTTCTGCATCTGTTCTGTTTACACACTCCTCTACCACAAGAAGGTGGGGGTCATTCTTTCTGAGTAATATTGCCTTAGGCATATTATCCAACAAACTTCACCTTCTCTCTGGAACTCTGCTAAAAAAGCTATTGGGCCAATCTGGGTAAGGCCTGGTCTAATGGGAGGCATCCCTCACAGGAGAGTGGTTGGGACTGAATGGTCTCTAAGGTCGCTTCCAACCCCTTAGTATTCTATAATCTGCAACAGCTCTTTAAGCAGCACAGCAGATTTCCTTCACACAGACCAAGTAGAATTCACTCAGCCCCCTGTCCTTGTTTAGTCATACTACAGTTTCTTTCTGTTTTCCCCTATAACAGTCAAAATTGCAGATACACAGCATATTTTGAAATATGGATTGCAGGTCATTTTCTCATGGGAGGGGATCAAGCTGTAACAGCATATAAAGGAAAGGGAATAGTATCGCATCAAAGAACATTTAGTACCTCAAAACTGTATCTGCAACCAGAGTGGGAGAACTCCTTTAATACACAGATGAAAGGTAATTCTTCAAAGGTTAAGGTTATGGCAGAACACAGAAATTAGGAATGCTTTACTCACCAGAAGGTACCCTCGAAACTGGTTGTATATTATTGCTGTAAGCAAATTCATCAAAAACAAGTTGCCTATTGGAGAAAAAGAGGCAGTAAAATTTACTAAAAAATATCTGTTTCTCAAAGAAGTTTCAATGTATGTATTAAAACAGATGTAAAACTTAAAGAAAGTTAGTTTTCTTGTTTTTGATTTCCAAAACATTTTTAATGTTTGAATATACTGTTAGGCATCCGTTCCCCTGTGATGCTACCAAAAATACTCCAAATCATAAGTACTTTCCATGAAAATTATCTCACAAACACTACAGAATAACATGAAGAATCACAAAACCAGAGAAATTAATGAGTAAACTTTTCTAGAAAAATAAAACACTGCAGATGGTATGCACAAGTGCCAAAGTTGAAGTGCATTTACATTGCTGAAGACAAGAGATAACTTACCTAATACAGTGAAGAGGATGAAGAAGATTGAATATGCTCGATTCTTAGAATACGCAGGTATCATCACTGTATCAAATTTAGCAAAAATAGGAAATAATATTTTAATGCTTGAGTAGGGATCTCTATGAACTTTTGGCAACTGGTAAAAGCTCTCATACAGCTGGACTTTAGAGTGGTATATATAATTACACCACAAAGAGGCAAGAATCGAGTTACTAAAGGTGTGCAAAACCTTTACACAACCTTCCTCTGGCTGTACTATGAACCATCAGATGAAAGAATAGTTACAGGAGTCTGAAAAGAGCAATATTACTCTGTTGTTCTTCAAAAGGAGAGACAAGAGTTATTTCTGAAAGACCACTCACCATCAGGATTATTTGCAGTAGTCAGCAGGACCAGCAGTGACGTCAGGGAATCTGGCAAATTCCGGAAATACACTGCCCATTCCTTATCCTGCTGGTTATCCTAGACAAAGATTTCTTCATTGTTAAGAGAAATACCAAGGAATCACTGTCTTACCAAGGAAGGGGGAAAAAAATGCTACAATTTTTTAAAAAATTAACATCAGTCAACAATCAATTTCTTACACATGTAATTAAATCTACCCATAGAAAAAGCAAAAGCCAAACATAAAAATTAAGAGAATGTGTATGAATACAGAGCAATCACATCACTTATTAGTAACAACTTAAAAACACAAGTAAGAACAGGAAGCTGCACATGGAAGTTATGTCTAGTTAGCACCTCAGACCCAGGAAGAACAATCAAGTCACAAACTGACAGTACAGGACTCATCTGACAGTACAGAACCTTCATCAAAAACACACTGAGATGCTGATCTTGGATCCTCCACATACTTTTTTTCCCTGAGGTCAAGAAGAGACAGATAAAAAAAGATGCAGAGTGAAAACAACATAAACATGAGTCAGGCAGCACAGGACAAACAGCTCTCGAATCTGCTGCAAAAAAACAAGTGACCCTAGAGGACATACACAAGACAATGCAAAAATGCAGAGTCATTAATAAACCTACTTTTAGAACCTGCCTGCAGTATTTTGCCATGTTAGATAAAATTAGTTTGTATGGATGTTAGAGTAGCACACTAAAATAGGTAAGTCCACTCTCGAATTTGTTATTTCTTACCTCAATGTACACAAAAGTTCCCAAATAAGGTATACAAGTTAGAAATATATATCTGCTGGGGAAGCTCACAGCTGAAATTAGATATGACAGAGATAATACAAAAGTCCAGAAGGCAAGTAACTGCAGGAAAACAGACCTCTGCTTCCAATTCTAAAGATTTTGTAACATGGAAATTCAGGGACTTTGCTGATTATAAGCAAAACTACAGGCTGGCTCAAGTGCAAATTACAGTAAAAATGAAAGTGCAAAACAGAGATTAAGTACAGGGCCAAAATTACTGGGAGAAGTATGCAAGAAATTTTTGTGTTCACAGTAACATATTTATGAAAGGCCTTAAAAAGTAAGAATAAAAAAAATCCCAAATAATCTGAGTGTGAAAAATTAAGATACATGATGTCTAGAAGAGAAGGAACATACCAAGATTACTGGAACACAAAAATTATTTTAACCACGAAATTTCAATTTTGCTTTTCAGAAGCAGGAAGAGAAAAATGAGAGGAAAACCCAAAGGGATCAGAAACCAAAACTAGTACAGGCAAAAACCTACCAGGGCATGGCCAGATATCAGTATTGAAAGGTGAGAAAACACAGATGAAACTAAAGTTAGCAAAAAGCTAGACAGGGAAGATAAACAAAGAAATGAGTGATAATATAAATGAAAAAGTGACAAGAGTTTTGGGACAGAACAGCACAGAGGGTTTCAACAAAACCAGAGAAAGTAACTCAAGGGATCAAACGGGGTAAATTTATAAGGAAGTCTCCTGTGTACAAGAACACTATGCACATGTTAGAGCTTTCCAAATGGACTTGAAACTCATCTCAGCATGTCTGACAACGTGACCTTTTTCAGGGAAAACGAGTTTCACTAGTTTGGCTATAAAACTGGACAAGAAGTAGCTCTGCAAGTAGAGAAAAAAAGGTACCCAGATCAAGCAGCAACCACATTTATTACCTTTGTTCGAGCAAAGAGCAGCATGGCAAACATGGTGAAGAGAGACAGATGAACAGCCAGTAGCAGAACAACACTGTTGGAAAGAAAATATATCAGAGTATTAATAGTAAATTTTTCTTAATATTCTCTGCTACAAATGCAAAATTATGCCATATAAAGAAAACCAGGGATGTTTTTCAGAAGTTATATGGAGATAACAGGAGGAGATGTGAGTTTTGATACAAAATAAAAATCATCTTATGTGCCTCAGTTCTTCCCTTACAAAAAGGCTTAGAAAAGCAGAATCAAAACCTCTCACTCAACTAGCATTAAAAAACCTGTGTCACATACACAGTCATGTCAGTCTAGAGATCCTGTACAGTCTAAAAGGAATCAAAAAGTTATCACAACCCTCGCCCTCTGTAACCTCAGCTCACTGAGCTCTTAGCTACTCAGTCCAGAAGGAACCTGCTCAGATGGCCACACCATAAGAAAAACAACAGGATAACAACCTGTCTGCTAACAACCCTGTAAAAGGATGTTTTCTGTGCTATAACCCACCTCGCCATTTCAGGCAATGTGCTGTTGATGCTTTTTAATGTTTTCTTCATCATAGAAGAATTCTGGAGGAGAAAGAACGGGCGAAGGAGTCTTCTTATTCTCACACTCTGCAAAAAACAATGGATCAGACATTGAGTTCCTGCAAGACTGGCAGCAAAAATACTTTAAATGCAAGTTTGTTAAAAAGCACTTGACACACATATCAACAAAGTCAGTGGAACAGAAAAAGAAGTGAGCTCTGCTCTTCTGAGCTCACAAAACACCAAAAAAAGATTTCATACTTCATTAAAATGAGGAGAGATTGCTTTAAAAACACACATTGATGTTTCAATAGTCTCATCAGAACAGAAAAAGAAGTGAGCTCTGCTCTTCTGAGCTCACAAAACACCAAAAAAAGATTTCATACTTCATTAAAATGAGGAGAGATTGCTTTAAAAACACACATTGATGTTTCAATAGTCTCATCAGAACAGAAAAAGAAGTGAGCTCTGCTCTTCTGAGCTCACAAAACACCAAAAAAAGATTTCATACTTCATTAAAATGAGGAGAGATTGCTTTAAAAACACACATTGATGTTTCAATAGTCTCATCAGGCCACAAATTAGAAATAATTTAACTTTATTGCTCAGTAGACAAAATAATCTGGCAAGAGACAGCATTTTTGTATTTCCTTTCAAGGTTCATCTCAAGAAAAGGATTAATAGAGAGCTCCTTTCAATAAAAACAAATACATATGCTAAAAATAAGTCCTTAATTTCAATATTCAGATAGTTTGTTTTCTAACTAAAGGGTCTGCTCATAACTTAGCAATTTTTGTCTCTGACAAGACTCAAGCTGTAATTGCTTTTTTCCCCCATAAAACTACAGTAAATAATCTTTTTGATTTTTGCAGTCAAGACATTTGCAAGCCTTCAAGTTATTCCTGTCACTTATTTGCTACTTCAAGTGTTTTCAGCATCCTGCATTTTAGGATCAGTCTTCCATGGGCCACACTTAGCAGCAAAAAAACCATAAAAATCACTTTCTTTATTCTCTTGTTCATCCACTCCAGCAGTTCAACTGCTCCTTCTGCCATTGCTTTGTGTTGAGAGGCTCCTGTTCAAACTACCTGTCCACAATCACACCTCCAGATTTTACATTTGAAGATCATGTCTCTCTCATTCACTTCCCAGCATTTTTACCACATTAGTATTCTCTTAACAAGCATTTCAAATGCACAACTAATTTAATGTAAATCTGTGGCAGACAAAACCAACTGGGAGAGTGCAGTATTGCATCAAGGAGGGCACTTCCAGAACCATTCCCAAACCTTATGCTCCTCTCAGGACATTTGCTGTGTTTTGAACACAGCACAGCTTCAGGTTAGTAAGCAGATGTTAAATTACATAATTAATTACCTTTTTCTTATACTTCACTCAAGAGGCTTTGACATTCTGTCAAGTTAAGCATATAATTCTCCAATTGCATAACAAAATTGGTGCCAGGCAATGAGTTTTCCCTGCACTCTTCGACTGCTGACAGATTAAACCAATGAGTGGTATTTAATTTCACAAACACAAAATTTAGATTAAGAATTAAACAGAATTCTTCACTAAGCTACATTGCACCAAACTTTTTCTGTGTTGCAGCCCATTATCCAGCTATCAAAGTAAAGCTGTTCTTACCTCTTTGCAGAAAAAACTCAGTGATACAATCCAATCAACAAAGGAAACAATTAATGTCAGTATATAAGCCATTAGCCATTTATTTTTCCAGAATTCCTTCCATCCAATTAAGTAACTCTGGACAAGGCAAAAAAAAGAGAAATTTTAATTACTTTAATAATAAAATCCAATACCCCAATAAGTCAGCACTGATTTTTTTCCAAGTATTTGCAATTTCACATTAGTGCTCTTAAAAAGCTCTCTAAAATCTAAACAAAAATACACTGCTGAGAGATTTTTTTGTACAAGAACTAAACAAAGGTCAGTAAAAGTGAGAGGTGCACACAGGCCATGTGAGAGAAATCCTTCGAAAGCAAGAAAATTCTCCACTAATAAACATAGAAAGGGAATTTCTAGAAATAAGTATCCCACGAAAGGTCAGTTTCTGACAACTTCTGTTTTGTGTAAATGAACTGACACATATTTATTATATACCCTGATTTTATAGCCTAATACAAGCAGCTAACCCAAAACACTTGTTCACTTTATTTCACACAATTAGGAAAAAAAAGGGAATAAATGTCTTAATTTAGTAAATATACACTTGCTAATTTATCCTGAAGTGAGGATCTAATAAAGCAAGGCAATTTCATCCTGCAAATGCGGTATCTGAAAAACAATTATACCACACACCTACTGTTTCATTCAGTACCAGATGAAGGAGATGCTCACCTTCACAGATATGTCAACCATGAAGACAAGGAAGCAGAGCAGCTCAATGCTCTCCGTGAGGCCACAGGAAGGATTCCAGGCAGGAAGGCGGTACCGCACATCTGACGTGATGGTGAGTGAGGAAGGCTCTTCAATGAAAGCCAAAGCCAAGATGACAGTAATGGTTAAGCTCAAAATCCTGTTTGGACAGAGATGAAATTAAAAATAAAATGAACAAAGCCATACAAAAAGGAACAGAAAAACCCACTCCAAAACAAACCCCAGAAACAGCCACAAAATGAATCAAAATAATAACAAAATACTTACAGCAAAGCAATTTTCTCTGAAGCAAACCAAGCTTTATGATACTCAAATGGGTTAGACCACAAGACAGCACTTGACTAGCATGTTGTTGCCTGCACTGGAGATGTAACTGCTGACCACCAAATAACCTGAGGCAGCGTCCTTTTGAAACTAACAGCAGCAAAGTATCTTGCTGGTATCCAGCATGTTTAGAAATAGACACTTTGAAAATTCTTAAGGCACAGTGCTGTAAATCACGCTAATTAGCTGACTCATGCAACAGTCCTGTGGCAGTTCCAAAGAGCCATCTATGCACTTCCATAAAATTTGCTGCTTTCCACTTCCATCATGTTCACATGTGGTCAATCCCCTTGCTTCCCACAGTAAGTTCTTACGAAGATAAAAACACAATTATCTAATTATCTAATAAGCAAGTAAGATGAAGAGTAGTTTTCCAGAAAGACTAACTCCTAAACAAAAAAGTAAAAAGAATAAACAAGTTCTTACCATTGGCAAGTCCTAGAATAGTACCATCGATAAAGCCACAGGGATTTGGAATCCACACGGTGATTTATAGATCGATACTGAGGGCAGGAAGCAAAAAGGCTAATTCAAACATTACATTCAGTCTGTCTCAAAGACAAAGATCAAGTTACCAGAGCAAACCAAATTAGTACATGCTATTAATTATTAAAGTATCAAGTCACCCATGACCACAGAGGTACTCTACATGTTTAAAAAGGGAAAGATTTTAAAGTTCTGCTATCGAAAGACCACACAGCTGCTGAGATAATTAAACTGTGTACCAGTCATCTGAAGCACTGTCATAATTTCAAACAACAGCACTTGTAATAATTCAGTGACTATTCTATGTACTCGCCAAAATGGTCCACCCACTTGATTTCTCTCTCCAACATTCATCCTACTCATGGATCTTCTTCCGTCTTTCTATTCCAAGAAGCCATAAGATGCAAACAAACTAATTCTGAATCTAAGAAACTTCAACCTATGTCTTTGAATAAAATATGCTTGCAGATCAGGAACTGTCTGTGATTCTTCAGGAATCCCCAAAATCTGTCCCTCCTCTGCGACAGCTCCTGGGCTGTTCTTAGTTGGTCCTCACTGAGTTGACGCTTCCAGAAAGGCAGCCACACTTTAAATACATCTGACCCCCAGAAATCTCCCAACCAAAATACATCTAGATGCAGCAAGAGAGCTCAAGAACTGCCCTGCAGCATTCCCACTGTCTGGGAGTAAACAGGATCTAGGAAGCTGCAGTAATGGCCAGTAAATGAGAGACAAAGAGGGACTCAAGACTTCCAAAGGCACCAAGTTCAGCTGAAGCTGAGGAGTTCCAGCTTCACAGCTGAAGTGAGCCTTAAACTCTTAAGTTTTTACCAGCTCTTAAGATGTGCAAGTAGTCAGATTGAGAGGCAAATTGCAGGGTTTGCTCAAATAGTTTCTCTTAGCAGTAGGTTAGTCACTATCAAAACACCCATAATCAAACCAACTCAAACAAATAAAAAAAACAAAAAACCACCATGAAAATCACTCCACAAACCAGTATGTCTTCTCAAACCCTTAAAGCGATTACTTCATTGTGGGGAAAAATAGATTTCTCCTAGGCAGAAGTTCACTGAGACTTGTGTACTACAGGAATTTTGAATTCTGATTTAGCTTTGTAAATTGAGATGGTGGTTGCCCAACGTTGCCTGAACACAGAAAAGCCTAAACTGGCAGAGTGTGTGACAAACATCCAGCATGGGAAGTGTAACAGTCACCAAAAAAATTTTTACTTACTTGTATTGCATCTTCAATAAATACTACGGCTTGGTTTATATAAAGGTTATTATCAGCACCAGCAACTATGAAGTCAAAAAGAAATAAGAATCACTCACTGTATTTTGGATAAACAAACTTTGGATTAAAACATCAGTTAACAGAAGGTACACAATCACAGTTCTCATGACAAAGGGCACTGTATACACACAAAAGAAGAGTTCCTGTCACATTTGCTCTGTCAGCAGCACGGTGCATTACACTAAACAAGTAAAAATAATATACAACACATCATGCATCTTTCTGTGTTTTGTTAAAAGGTTCTCTTTCAGGTCTAAGTAGCTGGATTACACTGGTAGTTAAATATCACAAAAGTACACAGAGACAAGTTCTAACAGGCAAAATAACAGAGATTCAAATTGTTCTTTAACAGAGAGATCAGTCAAGTCAAGCCAGAAAAATCAGGCACTACTATTAAAGCAATTTTTACTTTTTTTTAATAAAGATACTGTGGTTTAGAGTGATCTTGTTCCTCCAAAACCAACAGGAACCTCCAGTCATATGAGAACTAAATTAAGTGCATTCTAATTTTGTTCTGAGAGTTACTATTACCATACCAAACAAATCAGAGCTCAAGACACAGCAAGGGGCTGAAGAACACAAATTGAAATAGAATACCACTAAATTAGTTACTATGCCACTTTTCAAAACCCAGTATTAAGAAGTCTATGTGAAGACAGACCCATAAAAAATAAAGGGCAGCCACCTGTGTTTACTTGAAGTAAGACCCTTTCAGGAACTAACCTTGCAATTAATCCAAAAAGAGAAATAAACACAGTTAAGGTCAAAATAAGGAAGGAATAACCAAAAAAAGAGATGCAAAAGAGATAAACTGAGGGGGAGTCAAGATATGAAAAACATATGCTAGTGTAACCTTCCCACACAGGGGAGGAGCCCCAAGGAGCACTTCATACCGCCTCCATCGAGAAGATAGCAATCACAGCCCAGGGTACAACAGGAAAGAGCCCATCCCAGCAGTAGCACAATGCCCTCCTCCAGACACCAAGCAATGCCAGAAACACCACGGATCAGAGTCACAGACAATTTTAAGTTCCACATGATTCAGTAGCATCAATTTACTACAAAGACTGCAAACTGTTTTTAAATGTCACCCTTTATCTGAGCATCAGCAACAACAGTTTTGCTGATATGAACCATGGCAGAAGAAAGATGTGAGCATAAACAGGAGAAAACCCGGGCTTACACAGTAGAGACATTATTTTTTTTTATGACAAGTTGCTTAAAGGAACCATTAGCTAAAAGGATTGCAAGGACAGCAAAAGCTTTAGGTACTTGAAGCACACAGCAAGTCACTAGTGTTGATGCCAAGGATTTTGGAAGGGCAGAATCTAAGTGACCACTTATAGCATAAAAATAAAACAGGGATATTAGCCAAAAATATTTACTTCAGCAATTTCTCCATGCATTCTACCATGGATATCCAACTTATTCTGCAGCTCTTAGTCACAGTAAATGACACTTAGTCACAAGTGATGATTAAAGCACTGCTCGGTTTGGGCACACAAGATCCATCCGAGATCCCGCTGCACTTCTGGCACTGCACAAAAGAGCAACAAAAAGGGAAGGTTCCTCTAGGTGATGCGATACCTTGAAAAGAGAGAACCTGAGGTCTCCAAAGGATTCCATCCTGGGAATTGAGATGTCAGACCTACGACAGTTACCAGGTTCAATAAAACTTATCAGCATTTTAAAGGAAAACCCTAAAATTACATAGGGAACTAAAGAAGCCTGGAGCTACAGTATTACTCCAAGGCTCACACCTCAGCCCAGCGCTAGCAGCTCCCTCAGAGCCGTCCCCATCGGAGCTGCCGGGAGCAGCCCGGACAGGGGAGCCGAGCCCTGCCGAGCCCCTTGGCAGCCCGGGGGGCTTCCCCCTCTCCTCCCGCTCCCGGGAGCGCCCCATCTCTGCGGAAAAGGCGAGAGCTCCGCCCGCTCCAGCGCCCCAGGCATCGCCTGCCCCGGGCACTCACCGTCCCCGGCGGCTGAGGGGGCACCGCCGCGCTGCCGCCATAGCCTCCGGCCCGCCCGCCAGCCCCGCGGGGGCAGCAGCGGCTCAGCCTCAGCGCCGGCCTCCATAAGCAGCACCGACCGCGACGCCGCCGAGCTGCGATGCGGCGGGACGGAGTGGGAGGGGAGGGGAGCGAGGGCAGGACAGTAGCGGAGTTCGGCCCGCCCCGGGCGGCTCCGCCCGCCGCATGTGACCGGCTGTGGCGGAAGGCGGAACCCGCGGCCTCGCCGGTCTTCTCCCGCTGCTGCCTTGGGATCTGGCGCTGTCCCGGCGTTCGATGCCTCGGCGCCATTTCCCTTTCGCGCCTGGGGAGCTACGGTACTGAAGCAGGGGGAATGTGATCAGAGACGTGGTGGTGTGGGGTAGAAAAGTGTCAGGTTTTCACCTAAACTTCTGAGGGGGCATCTCACACGTGTCTTATAGATTCCCTGATGAGGAGTTGAATTTTTTTTGCGTCACGGCAGCTGCAGGCTCCTGGCTGGGTGCCTCAGGGCAGGTGCGGGGCCACTTCCTGCATATATCACAGTCCTGAGTAACCATTTACATCCTTGGTCGCAGAAAGCACTTAATTTAATTATTGCTATTAATTAACTTTTAATGAAATCATTATTTAATCACCTAGGCATCCCATAAGCAACTGTGAACTTCACTTTTACTGTTAAAAGATGCTTCACTTGTGCTACTTGCCTGATTTCTCATGGTCGCCTTCCACTAGTCAGTTTCATAAAGCTGCAATTTCAAAAGAGGTGTCTGGACAAATCTGACAATGCTTTTCTGTCACATAGTGGGATCTGTGGCAGCATAATGATAAACACAAGAGTTTATCAACCCCTCATTTTAGTATTCCAACCTGGAAAGTAAAATTAGACCCATCCTTTGCTCTTTAATTGAAAGTTACATGTTGTTTATCAAACTAGGTGCTCTTTACTTCAGTGAATATTTTACACATTTACTAGTCAAGACTGTTATAAGTTGGCTCTTAGTAACAAGTTGAATTGCAAATAAAATCATGGACCAGGGAGCAATGTTCACTGTGGACAATGGTGTTGCCATAGGCCAGCTCTCTTTCAGGGAGCTGGCGGTATGTAGGGATAACAGGTTCATAGTCATGATGTGTCACAAATTCAGCCAAATGACAAAAAATTGATCGGTCTCTATGGGCCACCTTTATTTAACTCTTAACTGTATAACTTTATATATGTTTGATAAATAGCAATGGGGTAGCTTTTGCTTTCATCTGCACCATTGTTCAGTCAAAAATGAGTTTAACACTGACCTCCAAGTAAGACAGGGTAAAATCCAGCTGAAGATAAAAAAGAAAACTCTTTGTTGTTATCTTTACCATAATCATTGTGCAGTGGATTGACCTGGGCTGCTGCATCACTTTCCTCCTCAGGTGGGGATAATATGAAATAAGGGCCGGGAGAGGTCACTCACTGAATACTATCACTATTATAAATGAAGATCCACTTGTCTAATTCAATAAACCACAAACTTAAAATTTAAAAACAATTTTTAATTAAGTAGTAATTTTATATAAAATGTTACAATCCAATATAAAATAGATACAAAATGATTTTATATAAAAGGTTATAATCCAATATAATAGAGTAAATAATTTGACAGTGGTTCGGATAAAGCATAAGCAAAACCAACTGGGGTACATGGGTGGGATTCTCCCCTATCTCACATACAACAAACAAAAGATTCTAAACATTTATATACTGTATGCTAATACATATTTGTCGGTGGAGAGTACAGAAGAGACACAGCCTCAGTCTCTCGTCAAGACACAAAAAAGAACTAACTTTATTCTGACCCCGTTGCATATATACATTCTGAACAATGACCAGGGATTGGAGAATGAGAGGACTTCCTATCCAGTTCCACTGGTCAAGGGGAAAGTCTATCAAGTGACATCCTCAGAGAGGAATGTGGAAAACAACCTTTGTTTAGTTTACAATTCATGGGAACGTGCACTACAAATATGAAAACATGAGAGAACTTGAAGAAGGACATCAGGGACTCCAAAGAACATCAGAGAAAATCAGAAGGCTTGTAATTTTCAGGGCGACACATATTCATCAATATTTTTTTATAAATCTCCTAGTTTCAATTCCAAATATCTACGTCATTATACTATACAGCGCATGCTCTCTCTGTTGCTAAGGGATCTTCTGTACTTTTTGGGGGTCTTTTGGATGAAAGCCGAGGGCTTTTTTCAGCTGTCCTCTTGACCACCTGGCAGGTGGTGCATGTACAATAAGCTTGGTGCTATTAAGTACAATGTTGCTAATAAACCTTATTTATTACATAAATAAACCACTATTTTAGACTCTATCTGGAGTTGTTCCAACTTCAACTTCTCAAGGTCTGTCCTTCTCTGGGAGTTGTCTTAACTCCATCTTGATACCAACTTTGATTTGGAAGTTTTCCTGACTTAGTCCATCCCAAGGCCAAGTCCAGTTTCAGTATCCTGTTTCTCACATGTATCATATACAAAGAAATCCATCTGCTTCATAACACTAATTGAATATACTTTTTCAATTATTTTCCCAAAATATTGATACAATTATAATTTAGTCAGCACGAATCACATCCATATATCACACAGGCAAAACAGAACAGACACAGCAAAATTATTTTAATTTATTACCAATCATACCAAAACAGGATAATGACAAATAAAGCAAATCCTAAAAACAATCCAGCTCTCCCTTCTTCCTGGGCTTAAATTTATTTCTAATTCTCCACCCCTCTCGCTTAGTGGCGCAGGGAGACGGCACGGGATTATGGTTAGTTCTTGTTGCTTCTGCCAATGCTTTCTCCTCGGGGCAATGAGTCTTTCCCCTCCTTCAGCATGGGGGTTTCCCTCAGTCCTGGGGTGACAATATGGTGCTTGTATCCCCAGTTGCCTGTTCTGTTTATGTTACATACTAAGTTCTGTACCTTTACGACTGGTTCCGAGAGCAAAGCGGGGAAAGAAGAAGCACACAGTTTTCAGAAATGGCACTCGCTCCCCCAAATGCTTCTCCAGACTGCTGTGTTGTCTGCCGCATGGACAGACAGCAGGACAGAGTTCTCCTTTGCTTTTAGTCAGTTCTTAGCTAGCTGAGGGAGGGAAGTTCCCTGGATTGTTTTTTTGCTTTTTCCTTGGATCTGTTCAAACCTGCTCTGGACTGAAAATCCAGAAAAACACCAGCCCACTGGGAGCTCACAAGGGCCTGGGTCTTGGCACTTTCCAGCACTGGAGGGACTGATAAGATACTGAGCGAGCTGAACTCCACCCCACAATACGGACTTTTCTGGATTTGCCATCCCTTCAGACAGCGAAAGGTTTTATTGTTTAATATTATTCAGTTTCTGTTAAATTTTTTCCACTTTTCTCCAAGGAAATCTTTTTCTGAACCAGTTGGGGAAGGGGCCGCTTGGATTTGCTTTCTGGAGGGACCCCATTGGGATGTTTTATTCCAAATTTGCCCTAAACCAGGGCACCCTCCCACAGAGAACAGTCCTTCATGAACTTTTCCAACATGAGTCCTTCCCATGGGCTGCAGTTCTTCAGGAACAGCCTGTTCCATTGTGGGTTCCCCGCAGTGCTACAAGTCCTACCAGGACGCCTACTCAAGCATGGATTCCCCTCTCAATGGGTCTGCAGGTCTCTGCTAGGACCCTGCACCAGCATGGGCTTCCCACAGATTCACAGCCTACTTCGGCCACCCCCCTGGTCTGGTGTGGGCCCCTCAATGGGCTGCAGAGTGGATCTGTGCATCCCTGTGATGCAAGGACACAACTGCCTCACCAGGGGCTGCAGGGAAATCTCAGCTGTGGCACTTGGAGCACCCCCTGCTCTTCCATCTGCCTTGACTGGGGTGTCTGCAAGGCAGTTCCCCTCACATATTCCCACCCTGCTCCTCTCTGGTGGCAATTATTCTGCACAATGCCTTTTTCTCCTTAAATCTGTTATCAGAGGCATTATTCCCATCACTGGTTGGCTTGACCTTGGCCAGTGCTGGGTCCATCCTGGAGGCAGCTGGGATTGGCTTTTACAGACATGGAGGAAGCTTCCAGAAGATTCTCAAATAAGCCACTGCTGTAGCCCTCCCCCACTAAAACCTGGCCACACAAACCCAATATAAGTTGTCTCCAGTAAAAAGTGATTATCAGCTACATGTTACAATTATTTTCCATTCTCAGTAGGCAACAATGTACTGATAACATTGCAGTTGAGCATTGGTAACTGCCAAACTGGAGGCATCAGATGGAATAGACACAGTAAAAATATCTGGATAGTAAAAGGAAAATAGGATTGACCTGGTACAATCTGTAGCCAGCATGAGTAGGAAAGAAATAAAATGCAATTTATATATGTGGTGTAAAGGCCATTGCTAAGAAAGAAACGTGTCAGAAATACTCAGGGTAACAACACTAACTGTAATAATACAGGAGACGTGTGCAAAAATTGTATTTTTGTGTTATTATTTTGTCTCGGTTTGTAAGACAGGTATCTGTTAAGGAAGGCAGGAACCTCCCTTGAAATGAAAAACAAAGAAAATATAAGCCCCCGCTTTTCCCTCAAATTATTATATTTTGAAAACATGGGGCTCTCAGGCAGAGATATGGGAAAGGGAATAACAATTCTTTACTAATATTATAAAAAGGCAAACCAACAACAGTAACTACAGTATTAACAACAGAACAGGGACCCCAACTTGGCTGAGATGGGAAAAAGTGGAAGAGAAGCTGTGCTACACAAACTCCTCAGCTGGCACTCAGTCCCAGAGCATCTGCAGGACTCTGAGGAAAACACCTCGCTGGAATGGCAGGGATGAGAAGGAATCTCAGGCTGACTGATGAGCTGGATGAGCAGCTCTGCGGTGGCAGCTGG
>VWYI01047451.1:677-11519 GCA_013399455.1 Anthoscopus minutus
TGCAGCATACTAAATAAGGTAAGATAAAGACTTCTCAACTCACTGTCTACTCAGTTGAAAAACACTGTTTTGGTCTAAACTTTACACCAGGGAAGATCTGCCAGGTATAGCAGAGGAGCCAGTTCAGTCAACAAAGTGGTTTGGTGAGTGCTGACTTAATAACTTCTAAAAGTGGAAAGAACAGTGCCAGCAGGGATGGAAAAGTAAACAGGTGTCACTGCAGGAGAGAGTGATATGCAATATTATCAGTATTCTTACTGACTCCATTTTAGGAGATCATAAATAGACTTATGAAATTCCATAATAAGGAAGAAAATCAGCAAGTCAGAAAGTAGAAAGACTTGCTAGTCTCTGTTATGTGTGAATATTAAGATATAGCCATTGTATCACTATTAGCAAAGTCAGACAAGTGTCAAGGTCAGACAGATGAAAGTTCCATGATATTATTTGCTGGAATAAAGCTTGGAAATCAAGTTCTCTGTTCACAAGGCCAGGCAATCTGTTCTCTAATATTCCTGACTCACAAAAGCTTGATTTTGCATCTAGTTTTGCATAATTTGTATGTATAATATCATGTATGTTACTTTCCCCAATAGTAAGTGATTTATTTTTCTTAAATTCTAAATGAAATATGTTTTCTTGTTGCCAAATTGGGAACTACAGAAGTAATTGTCTCAGCTGACTACATTCTAGCATGATATATCTGGATTTATTTCAAATACGTGCTTTTTTTTTTTAGTTAATTAAACCAATAGATAGCCTGTAATGTTTTCCAGCTAAATTATCACTTCCCAACATACATCTCATATACTTTGTGTTCCAAAACTTTTGTAGGTTAGGAACTATAAGTACTTGCAGTGGTAGTAAATATAGTGCTAATTTAGATCTTTATACATGAAGTGATTGATTATTATTTACAGTTTACATGAGTTTGCCTTGAGTAAATCTGCAAGGAATATTCAGATCCAATCACTTTCCTGAGAAAGACAGCACTTTACTCTTTATTAAAGTTCTGACTGAGGCCTTAAGGTGAATTTCCAACAATAAAACTATGTATTAAAGTCGAAATTACACTGCTAGAAAGTTCTTTAATGTAAAAATCTAACATTAAGCAGAGGGGAGAAAGAGGGACAGGGAGTAAATGTCAGAAGCCAATACTAAAAAGACATCCAAAGAAAGGGACACCCTACCCGTCAGTAAGGTATTTCTTCAATATGTTATTAATGCAGAAATGAAAATACATTGTGAACTGAGGTAACACAATCCACTAATTTTCTCCTTCACTATTTAGCTGAATGGTATTCCAGAAGTTTTGAAAAGGGAAAACCACATAAACAGCATTCCCTTGAAAAAGGATGTGAAACATAAAGCAGTTCAAAAACTGAACATATGTCAACAGCAATGTGATGCCATTAAAAAGAAATTACTGTGTACAATTATTACCAGGTAACACTCACAACAAAACTACTTCACTCTGCTTAATACTGGTAGAGCCCCTCCTGGATTATCAGACTGACTGCTAACCATTGTAGTGCATACAAGATGTGGAACAACTGAAAAGACTACAGGGAAGAAATTATCTACAAACTATACTGGAAAGAAAATGGAATCTGTTTGTTCCATGGGGAGAAAAAAGATAAATAAAAATAAATTTATCAAAGACCCTAGTATTTTAGAAAATAAGAGCACAAAAATTCTGCAAGTCGTCTCTGAATATGATTTACAATAATGTTTGAATTACAGCAAGAAATATTTATAATAGATGTTAGAAAACACCTTGTATAGGAGAATCAAGGTCTAAACAATTGCCAGAAGGAATCACTATCATTTTGGGGATGGTTGGATAGTAATTCAGGAATTATGGCAGGTGAGGATTGGTGAGATAATATATTGATAATCTTTCAATCTTATTTGTATTATCCAATGAATAGACATGTGCACATATGGTTCAACTGAATATTGCTTATTCACATTGCCAAGAGAGACCTTTCTGATTTGAAGGACAAAAGAGCAAAAGCATGAATACAGTGATAGCTCAGCAAAACCCCAGACTCAATTGCTGGCTTTTGTCAGATTAGTGCACTTTATACATTTTAAAATCATGACATGAGATAGCAATTTCACAGTTGTTTTTCAAAAGATACTCATGAAATTCAAATAATGTTTTATTGTAAATTTTCATGTCATAGTACATTTGACAACTGCAATGGTAACATAACTAATCCTGCTCCCATATGATGAGCAAGTCTAACATTTTGCTGGTTCCACTGAGTGGTATTATGGCATCAACATTTAAGTACTCCTCCTGACAATTCCAAACAGTAGTTTTATTGAAAGTAAGATGACACAGTATGATCTACTGATATTAAATTACATATGCATACATTTTAAGAAGGAAGATAAGCACATAAAATGATTAAAATAATAGGTTTATCATGTTGCTTTATTTCAGAGTGGATAAAACACGAGAATAATATATTTTAATTGGTAATAAAATGGATTGTAGAGCTTTGTAAAAACAAGTATAGATTATAAGTGGAACACCTCAGTCACATAAATATTAATTTTAAAAAGATAGTTGATCCTATTTACCCTCTAACATCCTTGGAAGACACTAATTATCATATTGATATCACAAACTAAGCAAATCAGGACCTTCACTTTTGTGTAAACACACTGCATTGTCCACAATATCTGCTCCTCTTAGGTTTCTATGATATGTTTGCAAACAGTGGATAAAATGCCAAAGGAAGCTAACAATGGAAAACATTAAAGGTTTGTTTCTCACTATACCTACACATATTTACAATTCATAGGGATGCTTTTCTGTAGTTTTGTGTCTTTGTACTAGTGAAAAACTGACTGGAAATGTGTTTCAGACTTACAACTGCTAAGTACCATTCAACTTGTATAAAATTTTTAGTAAGAACTGGCATAACTATGGAATAGAATCTACACAGGGAATAAAACTTCAAAAACTAGAATATTCAAAAGAGGGAGAAAGGCAGAACAACAACCAGTACTTAAAAGCAAATGATTGAGAGATTCAAGGTACTGTTAAATGCAATTTTTTAACAATTAGTGGCTGGGAGGGGAGTCTGTTGGTCCAACCTGGAATGCCACGACNAATAGTAATAAACAAAAATAATTGTAATAAATAAAATAATAATAATAATAAAACTTCTCACTGGTCTGAAGAGATGACAAATTGAGAAAGTCCTTTTCGTGGGGTGTAGCTTTGTAGTGGCTGGGAGGTGGGTCTGTTGGTCCAACCTGGAATGCCACGACCTCCCCAGAGAGGAGTCTCCAAGAGACAGCCTTCTAGGGGTCTCAGGCAGTCCTCTGGCCTCTGGGAAACCTTAGCAAGGTACAGCCTGGGGCTGCAAGTGATCAGCTCAGTGATTCAGCTCAGTGATTTCCAACTCAGCTTCCTAGGTTATCCCAGGCTGTCTCAGAGACAGAGAGACAGGAGTGTCATGTGACGGTTCTACAGAGGTAGCCTTTATTGTCCAGCAGCTCTGTGGAGGGGTGCCAGGGACGGGTGCTCTGTGCTGAACTGGGCTAAAACTGGGGTTTTTATGGGGGAAACCACGGGTGGCACCCAGGGGAAAGACCTATATGGGTTGCAAAGAATCAACATGAGGCACTAAGGCATGGTGGGATACCTCACCATGGCAAGGGAGGATGGCCTCTTCAAGAGGTATCTCTCCCCGGAGGTTTTGAGATAAGGTATCACAGCCCATTTAAGAGATATCCCTCCAGGGCAAAGGCTTGGCAAGCCTATCTGCTTCCACATAGCTTGGCTTACTGCAGCTCTTAGCAGTCCTTCTTGTGCTGGAAAATGTGGAGTAGCCGGCCTTGGTGGACCACAGGTGTGAGCTTCCGGTGTTTTTCTGGGTTTTCATTACAGAGCAGGGCCGATCAGTTCCAAGAAAAAGAGTAGCCACAGTTTTCTGGGAAACTTCCCTGCCTCAGCTAGCTAAAAACTAAAAGCAAAGGAGAGCTCTCTCCCACTGTCTGTGCTGCAGACAACACTGTCTGTGTGAAGGATGCAGGGGAGTAAGTGCAGATTCTGAAAACAAGCTGCTTGCTTCTTCTTTCTCTCCCTTTGCTCTCAGAACCAGTCTTAAAGGTGCAGAACTTAATATCCAGCATAGATAGAACAGACAGTTTGGGGTACAAGCATCATAAAGTCGCAACATAGGACATCTGGGGTTTATGTTGGATTTTTTTTTGGTTTTTTTTTTTAAAAAAAGCCCTTTGGAGGAGCTTATGTGCTCCAATCATAGGTTATCCAAAATGCTATGACTCAAGGTTCCCAATCACTATAAGAAAACAAGAGCTCTTTGAACCTCTTTCTAACCATTTTCTGCTGTTTGTCTGCACAGGAGACTTATTTATATGCCAAATGTAGCCCCTTTTACTGATGGAGCTAAGGAACAAGCACCTTTGTGCATCTAAACCTGGATTATTTGTACATTTTCAGTGCAGCATCTTTTCATACGCTGAAGTGACAGAGAATTCAGTGTGTTGCTCAGTAAGTTGTTCCAGTGTTTTTTTACTCTCATGATTCAGTTGTCATCACTTAATCTAAGCCTATCTCATTTCACTTTCCAGCTACAAGCTCTTTTTATGCCTTTGTCTTCTCACATAATGAGCTATTTGTTATCAGCACTCTCTTCCTCATGTAGTCTCAGACACCAAAACAAGTAACCTCTTAGGCTTTTGAGTATGCAGTCCAGACTGTTCACTACAAGGCATGTTTTCCAACCCTTTATTTTTATAGCACTCTTCTCATTTTTTCTCAACACCATTCTGTCAGCATGGCCACACGTATTAAACAGGCTTTCAAAAATTATCTCACCAGTGCAGATGTGATGCACATCTCTCAATATGTTTAGTAAGCTTTGGCTTAATCATCCAAGGATTTGGACATCTTTGGACTACAGAATTAAGTTGAAAACTGATGTTGATGGGTTACATTAACTCAGGCTCCTCTTGGAGTCATTGCCTCTTTCCTTGCAAGAGTGACACATTCTTTACTCAGCAGTTTTCTTTCAAGAGCCTTTACATTATGACATTTAAAGGTCCCTATCACCCCAAATTTTCTATGTGAACAAATCGAATGAAGTAACCAAAAGACTATTCCATCAGGCAAGCCAAATTGTCCTGTAAGAGGTACATCTTTAGTATGTTATTTACTGCTACATATTTTGAATCTTCTAAAAATGTTGATTCTTATCCTGACACAGGATGGTGATTGTCAGTTATCACTGCCTTTATGTGGGAGGGAAGGAAGCAAACCCCAGGCCACATGCCACGGAAGTGCCAAAGTGTGCACTCAGTCACGCTAGCTGCAAACAGATATAAGGTCATTCTGACACTACAGGTGGTTATGTGCAATACTGGCTACACAGCCTGAACAGGGCACTTTATATACTTTAGCTTAGGCAACCTGTTCTCCGGACCTCTGACCTTGATGGAGATGTGAAATAGCATCAGTTTAAGAGGTTCATGTGGGTTCTTTCTAGAGATGTTTTCCTAGAATAGATGTTCTCTCTGACTAGAGAGATCCCAATGGTGCATGCAGCCATTTAAAATTTCTTTTTGAACTCTTTCAGTGAATGTGTTTTTAATCTGCTTAATGTGGGCTGCATTTGAGTAGTATTACATGTTCAATTAGTCTGTCATGTGGAAGCAAGCCAAATTCTTTCCAAAGCCTGAGGATGTTATGACAAGATAGTTACTTTTCTTGTTGCTTTCTCAAACACTACCCAGTTTGTCTGCCAAGGACTCATAAAACTATATTAATCATCATTCATTTTTAACTTGGAATGTTACATCCCACGTTCATCTTCCATGAGATTTTTTATGGAATCAGTGAGGAATAAAAAGGTTTATTGTTGTTTGTTCTGAGGTTTCATCTGCTTAGGTTGATCTGATTGATTTGTGTTTGTACCTCCATAGGCAGTACATGCATGGAGAGTACAGAATAATTTTATCTCCTCTGGCATTCACAAGATACTATCACAAACTTCTTCTCAAAGGCCTGGCTGGATGAAGTTTTCCCACATCTTTTACTCCTTTCTGTGTCATTTTTAAGATTTTTCTGATCAGTTGTTAGTCTGCCATTTTTGCACTAATGAAATCAGATCAGGGTACATAGACTAGCTAGAGTCTTACATAGACTTTTCTGTATCACAGATTCAGCCACAAATATTCCCAGATTTAAGTCCACACAGTTTCTTTCCAAAACTGTATGCAGAATTATATTTACTTCTTGCCCACTACAGTGGGATGTCTCAGCAAACGTTGCTGAAACTGTTTTAAAATGTCGTTTTTACCTAGGATAGCTGATTCTGGGAGGCATTATTATTTATTTTGGAGACAGTGGAAGGAGCAGGATGCTATGTTGCATTGTGTGCTGGTTCAGCCTCTCAGAATGATGATTGCTGATGGATTGACTCAGGCCAGAATCCACTTTCAGACCTTGAGGCAGTGGGTCAGAATGAGGAAGGTAAAAGCCTTAACTTTTGTGTCCCGGGAGAGCTGAGAATGAGATTAATGAGAGCTTACCGAACCAACTTCTGATGTTTATGTGTTGGACCAAAATCCAGGAATTGGGAGAAGAAATAGAGTGTGTTCTTCCCACTTGTTCTGCATATCACCTTGGCTGCAGCTGAAGCTCTCCTTAGCAAATGCAAAGTGTCTGTATGGGATAGGCAAGTGACCACATTGCAGGGATGCTGCTCATCCAAAGAGTTCCTGCTATACTGGCCCAGTTTGAGGTCAGTCATGGAAAATCAAACGTCAGATTAGATTTATTCAGTGAGTAGGACTGTTAATAAACTTCCATCCCCTGGTCCAAGTCCAGAGGAGATGGGGCAGAGCCGATCGCCAGATGGAGAGTTTGAAGAGCAGGCTGCTGTCCTTGAACGGTTGCCAGTTCTCTCACTAGCCTTGTTTCTGTGCCCTCTGCTGCAGAAGAGACCCCGAGCCCTGAAAAGTGATTTCTGGGAGCCCACAGCACCTGTGACTGTCAGAAGTGAAAGTGGTCTCCCTCAAGCAGGGAAAGATGGGGGCTACAGGACTGCACCTGCTTCAGCAGCAGGGCTGGTGTGCCTTGGGAAACACAGGGTCAATGTCAAAAGAAGACAGGAGGTCTCCAATTCAGGAGTAAGTCCTCTATGGCTTGGGTCTATATTGTTCTCTGAGGTGGGTGATACCATCCATTCCTGAAGAAATGGGACTACCAGATGCTCTGCTGTCTCCAAAGGCAGGCAGCATCTTTTGGAATAAAGTGCAGAGAGATGATTCTCTGTAACTAGCAATCTGCTGAAGATATGTTCATGAAAAGCTATGACAGAACAAATAGGACAGATAAAGTATTTTTTTCATAATTAATTAATAGAGGAGGAGTTGGGCAAAGGTCCTTATGGATGTCACACATTTTAAATGTGTGCAGGTAATGGTGTGAAGGACGGAAGGGAAAAACAGGATGTATAGATGGCAGAGATGGTGGCTGTTTGCCAGCTGGCTTTTTGAAGCCAGTCACTGTTCTGAAAGACCTCAGCCATTTCATCTGAAGACCTCCTGAGCCTATCATCATTTTTCCATCCTTTGCTTGTGATTGATTTGATCTACCTTGATTCATCTGAAAATGATGATGACAATGATGAAGCGGTAACCACCCAGAGATCGACAGTAAAAATGCTTACAGTAAAAAATGTTCTTGCCTATCCTTTATGCTATATATACTGATCCCATGTTTTTAAATTGCATGCATTTCTTGAGTTCCTGTATGCACTGCCCCACTTGTTACATTAATTCTTATGGGGAAAAGTGTTTTGATATCTATTGACCTCAGCTGTTTCATCTATGAGACTGAATGTTTGCCATAAATCTTTTAGTTTAAGCATCCTTTCAGCCTCTTTCTGAACAGTTATGTTTTCATTGTCGTCATCTTCCTCAGATGAATCAAGACCAATCAAGGGTGAAGGATGGAAAAATGTGGTGATGATGGCAGTTAGTAGAGCAGGATATTAAACAATTTGCAGCAGAACTCTTAAGGTAGCAGATAGAGAAGTGTTGGAGAACAGACCATTGCTCTATGCAGAATTCTTCATCCTTAGTCCAAATTCCCTGCTAGGTCTGGAGGAGAAGCTGAGGAAAGCCTGTTTTGTGTGGGGAGGCTTGTCCTCTTTCCACTCTGTAGATAAATGGTGAGCCACTGTATTAACTTTTCCTGGTCTAGCTTTGCCCCATGCATCCTTTTTGTCTACCACCGTGAACAAAGATTTCAAAGCAAATATATTAAGGAGTGCTGGTTAGTATTTGATTATTTTAATTGCTTTGGATGGCCTTCCTTACCCTACCGGGCTCTTTCTGACTTGGATCTCTCCCTTTTCCAGCTTGGATCCTACCACACCAACATTACAGCAGGTCTGATTTTTTAATCAATGCTTCTTATTCTGGCTGTGCTGCCTTTCACTTTGCCTGCCTGCTTGGAAAGCAGGTGCGAAGGGATTGTCTTGTGGTCCCAATTTATTTTCAAACTGAAAACAGAAGGTGAAGTAATGCTGTGGTTCAGCTGTGAGCAGAAGCCTCTGATCCCCTGCAGCTGTGACAATAACTGCATTTCTAGAGGAGCTCTTCTCCATTTTGACAAGATTGCAGTCCTCGGAGGTACTTTTCTCCTCCAGATTCCTTGCTTTTAAATTTTAGTTCTTTTATTAAAGAAGTGTACATATATGGAAGTAATTGAATTGTTACAGCAGCTGGCAATGGAACAGGAGCTATTGGATTGATGCTTGGAATTAGCAGTCACCTCTGCCCAGTAGCTCCTCTGGTTGGGGGTGAGAGCCTCCAAGAGACAAGAGGGAATTCAGACAATTCTGTGTAGGAGGCAGCTGCATACTCTGGACATGAGCCCTGGTGGTGGGACGTTCCCTGGAGTCCAAAGATTTCTCACTGTGTTTGTTATGGGGAATGTGCAGGCTGGTGTCTGTTTTCCTGCCCAGGTGAGCTCTGTTGTGGCATGAAGCAACTGGAGCACAGGAGATGTCTCCTGTCCAAGAGCAGGATACGCTGCCCAGATTTCAGATGTGTGTTAGACTCAGCTTACTGATCAACTCATCAAACAGGGCACACTGGGAGTTCATGAGAGGTTCATATGGAAGGGGGGCACTGGCCTCTTAAATGCATTTGCTTTGTTCTACCTTCATTCCACTTAGCAGAGCTATGAGGGCTAGCATCACCTTAACCTCCCTGTGCAGGTACAGGACAGAGGCTGGTATGCCAGCTAGGAATTCCTGCCATCTGAATCATCCTCTGGAGATGTCCCTCTCACTCAGTAGCCTTGGAGGGAGGTAGCATTCCTAAGATGAATGTTTCAATGAAAAAAAAACTTGATAAATTTGGGCTTTAAAATCCTGCTTCAGCTAGCTCCAGGTTTGCTGTCAAAGGGAGGGGAGGTTATCAATCCTTTCCCAGTTGTTCCAGATCTTTCTCAGGAATGAGGAGAGCCTATCCTAGGATGACAAACTTTAGAGACTGGCTGTTTCCCCTCTATTTTCCCTTCTTCACACCCTGAGGATAGTACAGAGGTGATTACCAGTACATGAGAACACCTATGAGGGGGACTTGAAGTAGGCTTAAAGTGCAGCAAGGGCGTTAAGTTGGATGCTAAGAAAAATTGGTGATAAACTCTGAAGTAAGAGGAAAGTGGATTCTTTGCTTTGAAAGAACCTCATCTATTCTTTTTTGTGGGGTTGATTGTGAAGTTTTTTTCTTTTCTTTAGTTTGCACTGGCCATGAGTTGCTTTATTCCCAGAACTGCCCAGCTGAGTAGCCCGCCTATGAATTATTGAATAGCAAGATAACTGTTTCTCTGCAAAAAGTTAATGCATATAGTATGCTTTTGGGGAAATACCATTGGTTGACTGTTAGAGAATGCTTGCATCTAAACTATTTATATGCTGTTGGAAGCAGTGTGTCACTGCCAGCCCAATTTGTTAAACAGAAGCATGTAATAACAGATGGATGGGTATAAGGTGGCACCTTGTTATTTTGTAGAACACAGACAGAACCTGAGCAAAGCATTGGTGGTCTGACACTGCTGCACATGGGAGGGCTCCCCTCTTGTGGCTATGTGGGTGGGCAGGAGAATGAAGGGTGGGCAGATCCACCCTGGCCATCATGCTGCTTCACCATGTTGTAATTAGCAAACTTGGTTGTGAGCTAGAGAAAATATTTTCGTGTTAGTCTGTGGAAAAAAAAACCAACAAATTTGAGGTTTTAACATTGGTCTGGCAGTACTTGAAGTTCTTGGTTCTGAAATGTCCATTCTCACCCTCTCTATTTCTCCTGTGAACAGCTTTGCTGATTGGGTGGTATGTGGGTGGGGGAAGGCTTAGCAGCATGCTTTTCACATATAAATGCGTATGTGTTTTCTGTACATGCACCATCTTTTCCTAGCTATCTTTTTCTGTTGCCTTCTCGAGGCATGACAACCTGGTTCAGGAACAGCACGGCGACCAACCCCAGGCCGCTCGGTCCATAAACTCGCAGACACCAATGTGGTGGACAGCAAATGGCGTTTATTGGGGAAATGACTGGGGGTTTTATAACTTGGGTTGTGGCGTCACTTCCGTCTGCTTACTCTGTGGGTTGGGTGGTACTGATTAAATGTGGGGGTTAAACAACCTTTAATGAGAGGGAGGGATTCTATCTGTCCCGTACATCCCGAGATCTTCTGATCACCTGTCCCTGATTGCCCACATTTCCCCCTCCCCTCATGAGTAACGGGGTAAAGTACAAAATAGAAAAGGTATATAGAAAATG
>VWYI01047456.1:302-20401 GCA_013399455.1 Anthoscopus minutus
GAGGAAAACAACATCCTTCTACAGGATCATTGCTTCAACAGAACGACATCTGTCACTCCAGGAGGACTGCAGCCACCATTCCATTGGACTGCTACCAATAGCCTGACCAAGCGGATGTCAGTTTGTATTCTGACCCTGTCAGTGGGTTGGGGGATTTTTGGGTTTTCTTGTACTACTACATTTTTATTTTAATTTTCCTAGTAAAGAACTGTTATTCCTATTCCCATATCTTTGCCCGAGAGCTCCTGGATTTCAAGATTATAATAATTCGGAGGGAGCAGGGGGAAGGTTTCTAGCTTCCTTAGCAGACACTTGTCTTTTCAAACCAAGATAGGGTGCCTCATCCCTGGAAGTGTTCAAGGCCAGGTCGCATGGAGGTCTGCACAACCTGTTCTAGTGAAAGGCATTTCTGGTCACAGCAGGGAGGGTAGAACTAGATGATTTTTAAGGTCCCTTCCAACCAAAACCATTCTCAAAGTCTGTCTTATTAAGTCAATCAAACACCTTCCACCAGGCAACACATTTGCTTAAAATTTGCTTGAAATTTAAGCATGAAACACATGACAATCGTAAGTGGTTTTAGCATTGATATAACACATTTCCTCCACAAATATAGTATCTCATTTCATTGGCTTTACTATAAGGTTTCAGAATAGCTAAAGGAACAATTACCTCTTCTTTTAATATAGGATTTTCATACATACATTTTCATGGGAAACTGAGGTGTTTCCTGCAGCAAGGTATCAACTTAACCTAAGCACAAAACAATTTCTCGGTTTTTGGTCTCCCTGGAAACTACATGCTGAACCACTCAGTTCCAGCACAGTTCTCAACTGTTTGCCATTAGGGAAGAAACTAAAGGAAAAGGTTTCATATTTTCTAGCTCCTATTCCCAACTCATACCTCTCACCACCTAGCTGAGGGAGGATGAAATGACCTAGAAAGTTCAGTTACCATTTCTGATTCCCTCTGTTGTTGGAAGTGAATTTGAAAATGGAACCACTTAATTGGTGCAGCCCCAGGTACCACTCCTACTTCTTCATTCAGGAGATTGCCAAAATTCCTTCCTTTGCAAAAAATCATCCAGCTCAGATGTCCTTAGCACTCCCTCATCTTCAATGTCTCATCAGTAGTCCTGAGAACCTAAATGCTCTGCTCATGTTTAATTGCTTCTCTAAAGTCATACAGTTCTACTGGGAAGACATGTATTTATCAGGAAATGTTGCAGGGCTATGATCTTGTTGGAATCATGGAGAAATGGTGAGATGACCTGTATGACTGGAGCCCTGCAATGAAAAGATTTTTTTACAGGGTAAGGACAAAGGAGGTGACAAGTATACAGGTGACATTATAGTGGTTGTTAGCCACAAGACACCAGAACACAGAGAAGTGGGTGAGGTTCTTTGTGGCTGGAAGCAGCTTCATATCTACAGGCCCTGGTCTTCAACTGCTACAGGAGGGATAACACAGAAAAATAAAAGCAATTAAGGAGGTTCCTGAAGAGCATCAATGACTTCCTGACCCAAGTGATAGAGGAACCAGAGATGCTCTGCTGGACCTCATACCAACAAAGTTTTTGAGGATGTGAAGGTCAAAGGCAACCTTAGTTAGGTTAAGTGCTGCAGTGAGCATGAGATACTGGAGTTTAGAATACCAAGATGCATTAACAGAGCAAAAACCTAGTCCAACACTGGTCCTCAGAAGAGCAGATGTTTGCCTCTTCAAAGGTCTGCATTGTAGAATTTGATGGGGTAATTCCCTGGAGGAAAAGGATTCAATAAAGCTGATTATTATTCAAAGATCACCTCCTCCAAGATCAAGAGGTCTACACATGGATTGGAAGTCAGGCAAAAATGCCAGGAGACCTGTGTGGATGAAGAAGCTTCTGGATTAAGACACAAGATGAAAGCATACAGAGGGTGGAAGGAAAACAGGTAACCTACTAGGAATATGCAGTTAGCAGAGCCAAAAGCTCACCTGGAATTAAATCAGGCCAGAGATTCCCAAGGCAACAAGAGCTTCTATAAGTGTATGGATAAAAAAAAGGAAGACTGGGAAAAAAGTGCAGAATGAGGCAGACATTGTCCTTGTGACATATGCTCTCGTGACACAGATCATGGAAAAGGCAGAAGTCCCAAACACTTTCATCATCTCTAACTTTATAAGGAACAACAGCCTTTCAGGAATCTCAAGCCCAGAGACCAGAATGAAAGTCTGGAACAAGAAAGATGTGTCCTCAGTTGAAAAGGATCAGGAAATACTTAATCAAGTTAGACATGTGTAAGTCCATGACCTGGATGGGATACCACAAGTATCCCTCCACAAGTATGGAGGGAGATGACAAGTATCAATATGAGGCCACTCTCAAGAATCTTGGAATACTCATAGCTGAATTGTCCAAAGACTGGAAGAAAGCAAATGCTGCTCCTATCCTCAAGTCAAGGAAAACAATCCAGGGAACTACAGCACAACCACCCTTCACCTCAATGAGGTGACTAAACAACAGATACTGGAAATTATTTCCAGGTACATGAATGACAAGAAAATTATCAGGAATAGTCAGCATGGATTTATCATGCTTAACCAACTATAAACTTCTATGAGAAAATAAATGCCTGGCTTGGTGATGGAAAAGCAGTGGATAGTCTACTTTGATGCTAGTAAGGGTTTTTAACACCATCTTGGGACACAGTAACTTGGGATTGCAAACTCTCTGAGTAGCCAGTCTCAGAGAGTCAACAAAGTCTAGTTGGAGGTCACCAACACTGTATGCCAGGAGTTGATCCTGGGTCTAACTGCATTTAAAATCCTGGAACATCTCTCATACAAGGAAAGGCAGGGAGATCTGGAGCCTGGAGAAAGCTTAAGGCAGTAATCTTATCAATGCATTCAAATATCCAAAGGGAGCTTGTAAAGATGGGTCCAGGGCCTTTTCTGTGTGCCCAGTGACAGGGCACACACTGAAACAGAGGAAGGTCCCTCTGAGCAGTGGCAAAGTTTTACTGTGAGAGCGACCAAGCGCTGGCACAGGTTGCCCAATGAGGTTGTGGAGTCCCATCACTGCAGCTGTTCAAAAGCTGTCTTGTCCTGGGCAATCTGCTCTGAGTGAATATGCTTGGGCAAGCGTGGGGGTTGGACCAACTGACCTCCAGAGGTCCCTTCCAAATTCAAGCAACTCAATTATGTGATTATGTGATTGATATGTTAAGATTCACTTAAAGGAGGAAAGACACACCACCATATTCCCTCTGGTTTTATTATTCTTATTTCTTCCAAAAATAGCATAACAATGTATTTTCAAATGAAATTTAATACAAGAAATCCAACAAAACTAGCTTTGACGCACACAAATTTCAAAGAAACATTTCAGCACTTTTAAAGTCTATTTAGCTAGTTCCATGAGTACTAGTTCCAGCAGACAAGAACATCTTGTCTAATTTCAGCAGCAGAACTGACAGATTCTACTGCTTCAGTGTACATTACAGGTGTTCTTCTAGGCAATAAAAAAAAATAGGAGTCATGGAGGAAAGAGTACAACCTAATTTACAGGGGGAAAGCAATACAACTAAAACCTCTTATAATTTCAACATTTAAGTCTTAACAGAAATGTTCTCTTCTAGGTTTACTATAACTTTTCAAAATACTCATGTACGATCATCATTTCATCACTATGTTAAATCTATTAGCCAACAGCAGCCATCAGCTAATGTTAGCCCAAAATTGAAGAGAAAAAACATGAAGTATTCAGGCCTTCTCAGTAATGGGTGGCTACAAGCACATGGAAAGTCGAGCAAACACTGTAGAGAAATCCCTAAGCCAGCTCTAAGAGACTAACAAGCAGTTATGATGGTAGTTAGGCACAGTTCTGTCTACTGGTGTCATTTGATTACATTCCCAAAGTATGTGGCTCTAATTTGGGAATTGTTACCCATAGGTACCAGAGTGTGCATGCACATACACAGCCCTCCCTCCCTGAGGGAACTGCTGGTATCCTCAAGTATTACACAGGCTCCCCTTTTGGTTCATGATCCATGACATGACCAAGTTATTAATGCCTTAAGACTGCAATGAGGTCCCCATCACCACCAACAGCTCATCCTATTGCCAAGCCCATTTGGAATTCTATGAAACAAGAAAGGCATCCTAAGATCTGTCTGGCAAGTTTCAAGAAACACTAAAACTAATGAAAAATCAGGAGTCTTTAATACAATAAAAAAAAGTTGAGTCACCTAAGCAGCTGTTAACTGCACAGCCATATTTGGAAAACAAAGTAGAGATTTGAAACATTAGAAATTGAGTACTTTCAGAGCAGTTTTGTACAGAACAAACTCATTTAATCTTAAAAGCACCATGAAGTGACACTACATATCAGCAAGCAGGAAAAACAAGAACATCATGGGATTTTACCATGTAAACTACACCATGAATACCACTAAGGCAGATTTACAATGCCGGCTTGAGCACAGCACAGAGGTTCTCAAACTGACTCGGGTATTTTTTGCTCTGCATGCAATGTAGACATACCCTCTGTGCTGAATAGATCTCATTATGGCTTAACTGAGCTCTGCAGAACAGTATTTAGGCCCTCATTCTGCATTATCGAAGTCAATTTTCTTCCATCAACTTCAGAAACTGCAGGGTCAGGCTCGTAATCACAACATACTTCTACAAACAAAACATTTGTTTCTAACAGTTATGCGAGTTCAAACACAGGTTTTGAGAGCATGCAGATTGCTTACAAATGCTTAAAAAGACTGGTTGAGAATCTTTCTTATATATACACACAGGAGTCCATCTGTCACAGACAGGCAATGTAACTCTGAATCACGAGCTTGCTCTAGTTTTTGGTAGTGTCCTGCACATGTCTGATAATTAAAAAATAAAAAATAAAAAAATAGTTGCCATAATGGATTTCTGATCATTCCAACTTGCACATGGATATGATCTCTTCTTGCTGCATCCAGTATGCGAAGTTTCACGGTTGCTTCTCAAATGCAAATACTAAGTAAATACCTAAAAAAGAAAATTGGAATATTTAAAGCTTCAGCTTTCTTGGTGACTCACCTAAGTTTTCAAAATGTAACCAAGGTGATATTATGCCCAAACAACCTGCTAGCAGATTCCTGAAATTACAAAAGATCTAATGATTTTCCAGTGTGTAACTCTAGCATTCCACTCCAGCATAGTTTTACATGTTTTTAGAAATGTGAATGAAATTCATAATTACTGTGCCATTCTACATATAATGAACATTCACTAGCACATAAAAAAATCATATGTGAGTTAAGTTTAAAGACTCCTTCATACATGCAGTAATGGATAATCAGGGTTGAAATTATTAACTTTATTTTTAATTGAAAAGCAAATAAACTCATGACACATATTATCAATTTTACTCTGTTAAATTTTGATGGACAAAGATGAAATGACAGCATTTTTTCAAGTCCAGAACAGTATGATTCTATTAACGGACACTCGCGTACAGTCCACAGCAGCGCCCATGGAAAACTCTTAGTTGGCATATAATCAATGCCAGCTATGCCAAATGTTCCTGTGCTCCACACCAGACAGCTCTGTTAAAACAGTTAGTTCAGATCACAGGCCTAATCAAACATTTATAGATTTACACTTGAATTCAACTTTTATTTTAATGAATGAGGTGCCATAGCTACTTGCAAATCTTTCAAGACAAGCTTATCAAACGTTCCTCAGCAACAATGCAAAGTTCCATGTAAAGAACAAGCTGTGCTTGTACTCTTATCAGAAGCTCAATACTCCAAATGTTTCTGGAAAAAGACTACTTAGGAAACACAACTATTGTGTATAATAATACCTATAAACTTTTAAAGGTATAAATCTTTTTTAGGTATAAAAAGATATAAAATTATATAAAAAGCCCCTCTCAAACAGATAGTTGAGATAATAGGTCTAGACTGCTGAAATTTGTCTACCTTGTTATTTATAGATTCAAAAATTAGATCATAATTTAAGAAAGCAGTGTGAAGATTCTTCTCACCTGTGAAGTAAATAGCATTTTTTGTTTTTAAACTACTAACACAACCAGTGTAATGGCCTGAAAAAACACAAATCCTGGTTGGCTGCACTTATGTACTTCCCTCCCAATTTTTTGAGATGCGCACACTAAATAATCTAGACACAGACATTTTGAATTACATGAATAACAACATCTTATTATATTTAAAACCTGGATTTTCTTCTGTGACTAACAGGCTATTTTACACACTTTTCTAAGCAGTCATTCAGTCAATGCTGTTTTCAAAACCATTACTTACTTGTTGCTTCCCATTCAGACTTACTCAAGGTTCCCTAGAAGGAGAAAAAACCCACAGTTTCAATAAAAAATAAAGAAACAATAAAACACTGATTTAGCTCCATTTTTCATTGAACAATGTCTAACCACCCACACTGACTGGCTATTTAGGGGCAAGAGAAGCATTACTGTAGGCCACAGATATTTATAACTCCACTAACTATGATGGTCCAGAACTGCAAGACCTAGATAATGGAACACACCTAAATTAAACAGCTACAGGAGAATGGTACAAGAGTCTGTTGGTCTGGATGCCCCTGCAATGCAGAGCATGCCTCTGTCCATGACCACACACCAGTGTGACCTGACCTGGCTCCAGCTGCTGCTCAGACCAAGATGCCCAGTGTTTGTGCAGAAGTCAGGAAAAGGCCCCCTACTAAAGAAAAGGCCCTATACCATGGTGCTGTCACCTTCCTCAGGAACACTGCCTGCCCTCACCCAACAACAGCCCACAGAAACTCTTTGCAAGAGACTAACTCCCACTCTCACTCACACATTCTGGAAAAACAGCCTGGCCTTCCAGCCTAGGAAACTCCCAGCTCAGCTGATCAGATGAAAGCACGGCAAGTTCACAAGTAAGTTGTACTGCTGCCATTTATCCCATCAATTAAGAAACATAAGGCAACAACAAGAAGCTGATTTTCTGCTCTGCCCACTCCATCTCCATCCAAGGAGTGCTCACTGGGTCCATAATTTAGTCCATATGCTACCCTCTGATCAAACCTTACCAAATAGTTCATCTTTTAAAACAGCCCTTGGGAACAGACATCTTTGGTCTGCTTGGCCATTCTCATGTTCTTAAGCCTATTTCTTAAAACAAGCTTTTTTCTTTTTAAATATTTTTGGATTTCAAATGTAGAGAGCATGTTTTTTTTCTAACTTGATGCAGGATTTTTATATATGCAGTAAGTGGACCACATCTTAATATACAAGAATTCATAACATGAACAGTAGATGAATCAACGATTAACAACAAAACAAAACCCAAACAACAAAACCAAGTGGAAAAACTTAAAGCTGACCACCCTCATGCTGTACTGATGAAAATGGAAAGAATGATTTCAAATACAGTGTTATGAAGAAAGCTTTAAAGTCTCCCATCAGAGGATTGGAAGTAATGTTTAAATCAGTATTGTGAAGATCCAAAAATATAAAAAGATTCCTCAAAATTAAGAACAGCTAGAAAGAACAGCTGTCAAGTAAGAGGGAAAAATATCCTTTCCCTTCTGCATTATTACAAGTTTCTTAACAGCCACCAAATTAAGTGAATTTGATTCTTTGAGTATGGGATATAGATTAGATTAACCACTCAGCCCTGCAGCTCTACATTTTTTCACATGCAAAGAGACACTCATACGAACTTCACTACAGTTGAAATGAAGAAGGCACCATAGTTTGAAAGATCAGGATCTCAATTTTAAGACACCATTATCTCCAGTGAAGTATAAAGGAACTTACCAGTGGTAACTTTGCCTTGCCATCTTTGATAAACTCTTTTGCATGCTCATAATCATCAGGTTTATCAGAAACAAGCCTGGAATCACCAAGTGCAGAATATGGCTGGAGAACATAGAACAAAACATTGAGTAGTGAGATACATTAATCCCATCAAGTAAAGGGCTTGTCACAACCCAGTCTATAACAGACGTCAGGTCTCTCCTTTATAACATCCTCAGGAACATGTCTGATATTCCCTACTTACCAGAAAACCTGACACCCAAGAATTATAAATTAAGTTTTATCCTTACGTCTCTAAAGCAGGGAAAACAGAATAACTATGAACACTCTCTTTCATGTACAGCTCATTATAAGCATTACCCAGATATACCTTCATTAAGAAGAGCACCTATACCAGCATCTCTTCAGCAGAAGTACTAAGAAATGGGCAACTACAATTTCAAGCAGATCAATTAATATCCTTCAATAACACACAAGCTGTAACAAAAGTATACAACAGGTTCTTCAAAACTAAGATGCACTTATTAAGGGTCCCAGTTCCTAGTGATCTCTGTAAATAAATCTGATAGTAAAAATTCAGTCCTCAGTTGTAAGTGGTCACTACCTTAAGACAACTCTCACTCTCCTAAGAGGGTAAGTCAAAGACTGTGTCTCTGTGCCACTGTCAGTGTGAGCACATACACTGCACCATCACTTTTAAAGCCAACAAGTGCAGTCAAGTTGCAGTCTGTGACTCAGCTGATTAAGTCCCCAATTACTTGATTTGAGAGTTTCCTGCTAACAAATTCTACTGTTTGAGGGAGGAGAGAAGCACAGAGAACTGCAAGTAAAACCAAACCCTCAGAGGTGGCCTAGAAAAGCTTCTCTGCAGCTGCTAAAGCTATCCAGGGTAAGAGCCTGAGGATAAAAAAAAAGCAAAAACATTGGGCAAAAACATCCTCAGCTACAGTTAAGTATCATTTTCTTCTGTGAACACAGGCTGTCCTTTTATTCCTACAAAGATTCCGTTCTTTCTTTTCAGTCAATATTCCTTGCACAAAGCTCCAGCTTTCAGTCTCTCTGCTGAGGAAGAAATGGATTACAGTCACCACTGTCTGATGCTTGGCATGATTCTTGGGCTTCACAAGAACAGAAACTTGCCTCAATATTGAAATATTATCATCAAAACTTGAATCATCTATTGAATGGAACCTGTGCTTGACCAAGAGAAGAGTGTGAGGAGGATGGAGAGGGAGAGACAAAGTGTTATAAACAGACCACAATCCCTCTTCCTCCGCAGAGGAAGGGAGAGGAGGTAGAAAGGTCAGGGGTGAACAAATGAAGCTGAGCCTGGGAACAAGCAGTGGGTGGGACAAAGGTATTTTTAGGTTTTCAAGTTTCTCATCTTTCTACTATAATTTTTTTGCAATGAATTAAATTAACCTTGTCCAAGTTCAGTCTGTTTCATCTGTGACAATAATTGCTAAGAAATCTCCTTGAATTTATCTTGACCCACAAGGTTTTTTTATTATATTCTCCCCCCATTCCGTCGGGAAGAGGGAACAAGAGTCCAGGTCAGTTGGTGTCTGGCAGCCAGTCAAGGTCAACAACCAGAGTCAGAACTTCAGCCCCAGAAACAAAATATTTTCTTATTGGTAGCCATTAATTAATTGCAAGATGTTCACAAAGGGAATTTCAAATATTGCACAAAAATTAACAGGATGTAAAATGCTATCAAAATCAAACAAGTCAACTTCAAATTTACCTCCAAGGCCTGCATTCTCCTTAAGAGCATTTTATGCTCCTCGTTCTTGATTTTTTCTTCATAGAATTCCCGAAATGTCATTTTGTAGACTAATTTCATACCATGCTTCTTTGCCATTCTGTCAAAATAATAAGCTTAATTAGGGAAGCCGCAAAATTATTGTAGCTTTATTTTCAAAGGAACAAATTTAAGCCACAGTGACATCTTATGGTATTCAGCAGGATTACACTTTTTTACAACTTTTTTTTTCTTAACAAAGACATTTAGATGAAAAAAGCTGCAGTGCCACCACCAACTGTACTTGTTTTGTTTTTTTTTAATTAGGACAACAAAAATCTACACAGAAGTAATTTGCAAACATTTTAATAGAAGAGGTCTCCTGAAACACAGAAGTTCCATGTAGACTTCCAGAGAAAGACTACACTTTTCCCGGCAGTATCATGTCAGATATCAAAAATATGTTTAGAGAACCTCTTTCTACTGTATTTAATGGCTTACATCTCAGTTCTGTGTAGACACCATGGACATGCAACCCTGAAGTTACAGCTGTCAGTGACAGATGCTGTTATTTTTCACACGCAACTACAAACAAAGCTCTTGAACAGGCTTGAAGGGAAAGCTTAACACTGTTTAACCATACTGAGCTTGAATGGCAGGAAAAAACCCAGTATGGAAATATTTGTCTGTACCTCAGGATACAGCTGGGAAAACCAAAACTGAGGTCACACAGAGGTAACAGCAAAATATATGCTTACAGATGGAGATCATTTAGAGGAAGAAAAAAAGTCATCATAGCAAAAATCCTATGAACACCTACGGTAAGGTGGAGAAGAAAGAGGCACCACGATGAAGGAGATACACAAGAAAGCTTACTGAAAGACTAAAAAAGGACTAGAAAAGTTACAATCAAAGAAGAAAAAACTGACAGCTCTAAAGGTTTGCTGACAGATCCAATATATCAGCTCAGATGTTCCCTCAGGAGACAGTTTAAGTCCCCACAGCTTCTGACCAGAGCACCTTTAACAGAGTTCAATGGACAGATTGCAGTTGTGGATGGAAATGCAAGAAACTTCTGTATTTGAAGCAACAACAAAAAATTAGTAACTGAAAAATATAGTAAGAAAGCCAAAACATTATTTTTTGCAAGCATTATGCAATGACACATAAACTAAACAAATGCTTATTATGTTCCACAGCTTTTATTGTATAATAAATTTAAAATTTAACTTACTCTTCCAGTAAGGGAAAGTAAACCAAAAACTCAGGGACATCAACCACTTCTTCCAAGTGAAAATCATACTTGCAGCCAAATAAGGGATAGTCTCCCTTCTTTTCAAATTTTACATTATACACATCATTCCCAAATGAATTTGTTTCTGAGGCTTCGAGTCTCTTTCTATAGAATGAGATACAAACAAACATTTATTGATCAGTATTTAACAGGCAGAGAAAAATTACACATAGGAAGCCTGAAAGTGTTTCTCTCTACTAGACGCTAGACATCAGTGATGTCTCTAGCTTCCCACTTCCCTTATCTCATAAGGCAATGAAATGAAGCAGCATAATGGGTTTTAACAGGTTATCATTCCCATATAACATACTAAAGGACTAAATGGACTTAGAAGATGAACCTTTAGCCCATACACATGGACAATCTACACAGACAAGACAGGCTTCTGGAAACAACCACAAAACCTTGACAGTTTTTCCCCTGGCTGTGGCCATTTTAATACTATTAAAGTCATGACAGAGGGATGAAGTGTATGAAAACCTATACTCTCTGTCAGAAGAGCCATGAGGACAAGAGACAAGGATTAGTATTGCTTTATTAACAATTAAGTCAAGTTCTTGGGTGAGACTTTTTTATAATAGAATTCCAATCTGTTGCAAAAAAATTGCTTTTGTTTGCACAAACGTATTGGAGCACTGCAAGAACATCTATCATTTAACAATGCTTCACAGAGTTTTGGAAGACTAACAGGACATAAGAGTACTTACACAAGTTCAAAGCTATTTGGAGTAGTGCCAATGAAATAACCTCCAGGAGAGAGGTTCCCACAAGCATTTTTAAGCATCATGTCAGCTTGCTCATATGTCTCAAATGAATAGTGGTAAACAAATTGACAACTGCAAATGTCAAAGCGCATATCTGGATCACTGTACTTGGAAGACAAGAGATCCTGTAACAGATAAAAAAGAAAACTACAGAAACAAGCATAATTCACTTAAATCTTCTAACAAATATTCTACTTCCATAATTCTTTGAATTCTCTGAAGTTTCTCCTTTCAGCTCTCATTCCTTTACAAGTTCAACAAAGACAAGATGAAAACAATAAGAAAAAGCTCTCTCCTACACAGAAAACCACAGACAACATTTAGAAACAACAAGAATACACACACATTTCAAAGTTATAAAGTTCTCAAATATTTTCATGTTGTCAAGTAACACTGCTACACCTGAAAGACCAAAACCCAATATTAGCTAATTTATAGTTTCCAGTACTTTATTGCTGGGGTTTTATACCTGGCCACTGTTTGGCTGAAAAAAAACAACTCTGTAATAAAATGAATTTCAGTTTACGAAGTCTCTGTAATAAAAACTGACCCATTAAACATGCACTTGAGAGGAGAAGAGGTTGTTTCAAATACAATCATCTGCCCTGCCCAATGAGCTGTACTGTCTGTATTCTCACCCATGTTCATCCCCAACGCACTCTTCCCCATCCCAGACCAAGTAACTAACATCTGAAAACTTGGAGCTATTGAAATTTGTCAGGTTAAACCTTGCTTTGACCCTGTACTCAGCAGACATAGAGAAAGACATAGGAAAATGAGAAAAAGGGGTGGGCAGAATTAGATTTTGCAAGATATACAACATTCATTACAGAGGTCCAAAATCAGGGAAATTAACTTTTGTGTGCAAGAACAGGCAGAACAAAGCATGCAACAGAAAATGCATATGCATCTAAGACTGAGCTGTAATAGCAACATGAAAACATCCCTTTCTTTCCTGGCCAAGTCTTTCTTCTCTCTCTCCCAAGTCAAGAGAGATGACATGAACCTGCAACAGACTATTTCTCAGAAGAAATAAAGGCAACCAAGAATTCAAGTAAGCAACCCTTCACGCAAGGCTGAGAACAGGTTTAGCTTTTCCATAGATGTGCTGGAACCAGGTAGGGTCTGTCTCTCAGCCTTCATCAGCAGGGCACTCTCAGCCTGCACTTCCAGGAAGCAAAAACAGTTCTGGTTACAAGGCTGTCTTCTAAGCCTCAGCCATGCATTCACCATTTCCTCTACACAGTCTAAGAACCCTGCTCTACCACACAAGTTTTAAAGGTACCTATTATAGTAACCAAAATGTCACTAGAAAGAAAAAATTCTAAGTGTACAAGTCAAATCAGAAAAGATCCCCTATTGATTCCAGCATTCACCAAAATAGTTTCCAACATCCCATGCTGTCTTACAGACCTCCAAAGATAAACAGTCATTCTGCTCCCTCTGTTGAGTAAAAGATAGTGAAAGCACCAGATTTACTATCTGGAAAAGACATTCAGGCTTCAGGAATGTTACACTATATAACAGCAGCAAAATGCACCTAAGTACCTCTTAAGCAACATTCCAGTAACCCCTATGGCAGATTCTCCTGGCAGTTAAACATATATATACACTCAAAATGTTACAGCACTACCATAGAGAGCATTAATCTCAAAAATATTGCAAAGCATAGGAACTGTACCTTGGTACTATCTGCTTGTATGAATTCTGCATCAAAAATATGTTCATTATACCGACATCGGGATTTCATTTCTTCATAGCGGTGCTTGCACTGTTGCACAGAAATGTCAGCAATGTCTATACATGGAAAAATAATAAATAAAATAAACGAAATTTTAAAAAGTGTGTACAACGGTCCCCAGACAAGAAAACTGGAATAATTACTAGAACACAGAAGGTACAATATGGCAGGACAAAAAAGTGATCTTCAGTTCCATTAAAACAGCTCAGCTCCCTGGGATTCTTAATATTCTTAAAAATATAAAAGATATTGAAATGCAATTATTTCAGGTATGTCATATCATGGGACTTTTTAAAAAAATCTAACACTGATTCTTTTTCAGTGATTGAGTTTCTAATAATATGCGATAAATTTACCTAAGAACTTTGTCAGTAAATTCATCAAACGTATTTGGATAGTACCCACTGAATAATGCAAGAAAGAACTATAAAATATGAAGCACCCAAAATAACTCCCACTGAAAGAGTTCTAGGGAATTTCAGTACCTAATTACATTTGGAGTTGAGAAATACTTCCTCTGATTATCCTTGGAATACTTTTTGAGAAAAGGGAAGACAGTATCATTCTCCCAACATCTAAGCCAATTATTCAAATAAGAATTCTTTTTAATCAGCTTTCAGCTCTTTCCCATTTCTGAGTCTGAAAATCTTTAGCTGACTGTAACACCCAAGACTATTTTTTCTCACAATATTGGGGGGTTTATTTGTTTTTTCAAATGCAAGTCTCCTGCATGTGTTTCAGAACAATTAAAAATACTACAAGAGACTAGATGTGGGAGAAAAGATGTAAAATAGAAAACGTCAGTCTTTTCCCCAGGGCCACATTTTGCCTAAAGCGAGCTGTGGCAATGGTGTTTTTCTTTAGTGATACCAGTATTTATTTAGGAGTTGAACTGAAAGCTAAATATTGATGATTCTTACATTTCTGCTGGCAATGAAGTCATATCTTCACATTAAAACACAAAATACAACTTTTTGCAGAAAAGGTGTTCATTAAATTCTTTGATTGACTGGGAAAAATGAAATAATAAATACTGGAGATGTACTTGGTTTCCCATAAAACCTGATGTACTTTCCCTAGAAAGTTATTGTGTCTTCTTACCAGTACAGACGAGTTTTTTAATTCTGCCTTTTTTCCATTTCAGTAAGTCTCCACCCTTCCCACATCCTAGATCCAAAACAGTTATATCACTCTTCTTCTGCCGTACCCGGTCTATAAATTCACCTAGAAAAATAAAAACCAGGAGCATATAAACACATCTTTAGACCTAATCTCTGCACTTGTATTGTACCAAAAGAACCAAAAGGGGTTGAGAATTTTAAAACACCTCAGACCTCACTTTGCCTATAAACCTTCTTTAGATCACAAACTTAAATCTCTTTTCTTTCTAGAAGGATGAAAGGAACCACAAATTTTTAAAACTGCAGAGAAGATGAGTATTTTCTGTGCTTAATGTGCTCTCCATATAACTTGAATGAGGCTCCCACTGTTTCCCTGGTTAAGGCAAAACTGCACACAGCTAAACAACTACCCCGTACATGAGGAGGGAAACAGGGTTCCCTTTCATTAGCATTATAATGAAGGCAGATGTTATCTGAAAGTATGGGAAAGCCTTTGCAAAAAGCCAATTAAATGCATCAGCCACAAAATCTCCTCCCAGTCACCTTACAAAAACACATAATGTTTTTCACTCACTCTCCCGGGCCTTGCAATAGCAGTAGCTACTCCTTTGCTGTCTTTCTACCCTACATACACCAGCTACGTTTTTTCTTCTCTCTCCACTCTGCCTAGATTCTCTCTGCTCTGACTGATGTTGGCATATTATGTAAAACATATCAGCATGCTAGCAACTTTTCTTCACAGTAGGAGACATGAAATATGTTTTGATACAACTGCTATAAAGCCACACTGCAGAAATTCTTTATGACAGAAAGGCTTCAACACAGGCTTCAGGAACAGCTTTATAGAAATCTAAATATTGCTTCTAACTGCTCTGATACAACACAACAAAAAGCAGCATGCTAAGACAAATGGTGCCAACATCTCCTGGCAGAGATCCCTCTTCATGAACCTGTGGTGCTGTGCTGATGATTCTTTTCTTTGTTGGCAGATATCTGATGGCTTTGTTTCCTCAATTTGGAATTAATTTTTGGAACAGCAGATTTTGCCTTTAAATAAAAACCTACTGATTCTTAAAGAACTATATCCTTTAGCTTTCCATCTTTTCAACCACTGACTATATAGGAAATATTTATGTGTTCAGGCTTCCTGCAGAATAGCTTAACCAGGATCTGAGCAAAGACTGCTTTGGGGAAATGTCTAAGAAATTATTTGGGATAGACTGAGCTGTTCTGCTTTGAATCTAAGAACACTTAAATTCTTTATGATTTAAAGCTGTACTTTTCTAGTTTAAAATGTCATGGAGAAGAACAGCTTCCACCATGAACTTTTTTAATCAGCTGACCTTTAAAACTTATGCCTACACTTGGCACTCCAACAATGCAAAACATTATCACAGAGATTCAAATTAAATGTAAATACAGAAATTTTATTTCAGTTGAAAAACTTAATACGAATTATGAAACAAAGTGTCACATTCAACATCAGAAAACAGAAAAAGCTACGTTTTGATACAAAAATTAGTTACATTTTAATCATGTCTGAGCAATTAGTTAAGGAAGCTTACCAATGAGGACGCTCTTTGTCCAATTATTAAAGTTTCGGAGGTAGAATATACGAGACTGGCTACGTTTTTCCAATCCAACTTCCTGAAGTTCATTATAATGTGCAGCTACAGCTTGCCCATGGCCAATCATATGCTGCAGAAAGGAAATCACACCACAGAAGGAACAGACTTAAGCCGTGAATTCTTTTTATTACTTCGTTATTTAATCAAAAGACTCATGTGTTCACTTCAAGGATTTAAGAAAGCTAACAAGGAATACTACGAAGAGCACCATCATTATAAAGAGATTTCCCATATCTGTCCTGGTACTGATATCAGTACTTCAATTATCACATATAGGCTCCCAACATTTATTCACCTTTAAAATAACGTTCAACTATATACATGACATGGAAATACATTATAAATAAAATCCAAAGTAACAGAACAGAGACAACCAGCATGGACTCTGTGAGGTACAAAAAGCATCTGAACTAACAGTACAAACCAGAAAGAAGTTATTAAAAACATTCCTAACTGTTCACTACAGATGTCAATATCCCTGCATCTTACTATTCAGATAGCAGTTCCTCAAGGGAAAAGAAGGTTTGACTGATATATGTGAATATATGAATTCTTCAGTGTTTCATATACTTTTGGTAACATTCAGAATGAATACAGCTTTATTTGTCTAAGATCTCCGTAACTGCATCATCTGTTTATTACCACACTTGGCTGACTGATCCTAACAAATATTTTTACAACTTCTTTTCTTTTTCAGGGTAAGCACAGATGGCTCCCTAAATGGCCACTGAAGGTGACAGAAGCTAGAACAGCTGACTCAGACAAGTGTGGGGGACATACTCATATAAACCATTAACACATCTCAGCTGCAAACAGCCATCAGCAACAACATCTACATGGTGGCAGCTATGTTCAGTCACCTCTCTGCACCCTTGGGCTACACAAACCCAATCTTGTTCTTGTTCATCGAAGCCTTATCCCCCTTTATTAAAATGATGAAAGAGTTAATAATGTTTCTACCACAACAAAAGGCACCCTTTACTTTTCCACGCTGCTAAACTGTGTATTAACATCCTGGGAAAATTCTGGGCAGAGAAATAAAACAATAGGTCAGACATTTTCAAATGATATTTAAATATCCCAGAAGGATGAACTAGACTGGATATTAAAGCTTCAGCTTCTACAAGCTCATACATCATGTAAAACATTACCCTCTTCACCCTCCCTGGTGGACATATAAAAGGACATACATTATCTGCTGCTTTTGTAGCTTTAAAATATAAAGAAGCACCTGCAAGTTTTTTACTACAGTGTTGGCTTCACTCTGCCAACAAATCATGCTGAAATTACATCACAGAGGATGCAATCTGTAGAGTTTTGCAAACTACACAGTACCTTACCAAGGACATAAAAGGACAAAATTACCTTATGGAAGAAATTCCCATGCACAGGTAACTATACTAACACACAGATAACATACATGAGATCTGAGTTCAAGATACAGAACTTGAATTAATCCCAGTTAACACTACACTACCAGATTGCTACCACATGGATGATGGAATAGACTCAGAATTAGACTAAGTATTTGCGGAGATTATCATCCTTGTCACCAGCCCTCTTTCTCCTCTGTGAAGCCCAACATCACCTTTGCACCTGTTATTTCCCTAGGAAACATTTCCACACTCGGAGTTTTGTGTTGGCTCAGACATGTCTAGCATAAATATTTGCAATTTCTTGAGCTAAGGCTTCAAAACAAGGATTTGAAAACAGCCCAAAAAAAATGATACTCACTCCTTTCTCAGAAGGTTCATCTTCAGAATCTAATTTCCTCTTCTTTCCTCTGCCATCCTGATCACCATTATCAACTTCTTTTTCATTTTCAGTGGACTGCACTGTACCTGAAGCAGAACTATTGCCTTCACACCCGACACCTGAAGCCGACTCTAAAGCATGAGGTGTCTTCTCCACTTCTTCATCCAAACTCTTCTCTACTTGCTGTTCTTCTGCCTTGGTTCCTTCAGCCATTTTAACTGGTCCACTGATCAGAATGTAAATCTAGAGGGAAAAGAAACAAACCACCAAGAATTTTCAGTGCTGAATTTCACTTCCTCGTGGTTACATTCATGACTTTCAAATATAACATTGGCATTTCACCCTAGGCAACATACAGACTTCAAATTTGATGAGCTGTTTAACAAAACCAGCTCAATAAAATATGTGATACTTAAAACTACTCATTAAATAGGTTCAAATTAAGATAAATTGTTACTTTTCATTTTAGAGTCATTCCCACGTATTTTTATTGACGCAAGTGCCAAATGTTATTGTTTTTTTTTCTTTCCTGTCCCATAAAAGGTAGCCTAAACATCAATTTATGTTTAAAAACACAGACAGAAAGCTCTCTCAAATTAGTGGATTTGTTATTTAAACTAATATGCTTTGAAATGGATGTCTTCAAATAAAGGATCAAGATAGGGTTTTATGAGCAAATTTTCTTACCAGTTGTGGATTTTCCAGTTTGCCAAGAATATCCACTATGCTCTGAGCTTAACTAATATGTGGAATATTCAGATGCACCTGCATTTCCACACCTCCCCCTCACAAATATCTACACAGGCTGCAGGACTGCAAACAACTACCACAAAGCTCATTTGGTCTCCAGCATATCCCAGCCTTCTTTACATCGCCAGTGGGAAGCAGAGCACCTACTTTTTAACAAGGCATGGGAGCGGGCAACTTGGCAACTCATTTTCTGAAACAGTGGCCTAAATCAGCCAAAAAAAAAAATTAAAAATCATATTCAAATCCACCGTATCCAGGCTCACCTCCTAATGAGGGCCAGAACACATCCATTGAATGGGCCACTTCACAGGCAGCAGAGCAGCTTTCCTCAAAACAAATAGCCTCAAAGTACGACTTATAAAAATAATACTTCCACTGCTGCGCAGCACCTGACTTGGTTTGCGAAGCAGCAGCAGACCCTCCTTTATCCTCACCCGGCTGCTCCAAGCAGATGTTTTGAAGGTCTAAACTGTGAAACGATCCGACTTTCACAACTAGCGATGGCAACTGAGGGCCAAAAGAAAGCAAGAGCTCCTTCAGCCGGCGAGTTCAAAACGCCTGGAGTGAGGTGGGAATGGCCCCACTGGCTTCGGGACGCTCCCGCCCCCTCCTTTCTTCCTTTCCTCCTTCCCTTCCCCCGCGACGCGGGTGAGAGGCCTCAGGGCCTCCTCTCCCGTTAACCGGGCGGCGGCGCCCGTCCCTTCTTTGCGGCCCCGCCGTCCGGCGAGGCCGAGTGCCCCGGGCCCCGCCGCCGGTGCGCCCGGGGGCAGGGACGGCGGAAGGAGGGCGGCCCTGCAGTGACTCGGCCCGGCACTCACCCGACTCAGCGCTCCGCCATCCCTGTTTGCGGAAGTGACGAACCTCCACGGTGGGCGTCACCTCCTGGGATGGGCCGCAGGGAAAAACACGAGGGAAAACGCGGCGGTGGGCGCGGTGTCGTAAGAGGAACGGCTCCGGAAGTTGTGGAGAAGAGGAGGCTCGGGGGAGATCTCGTCGCTTTCTACAACTGCCTGACAGGAGGTTGTAGTGAGCTGGGACCAGTTTCTTCCACCGTGCCTGTACTGAGAGGACTAGAGGACATGGTCTTAACCTAAATGGCCTGAGAGATGGGAGATTCCGATTAGTTACTAGAACAACTTTTTCACTATTAGGATGCTCAGGCGTTGGAATAGGTTGCCCTGGGAGGTGGTGGAGTCACCCTCCCTAGAGGTGTGTAAGAGACGTCTGGATGTGGTGCTGGGTGATTTGGGTTAGGGGGAGTCACAGTGGAAGATCCGGATTGACGATTGGACAGGGTGGTCTTAAAGGTCGCTTCCAACCTTGGTTCTATGAAAGGTGGCGGAGTCTGAGCCGGGGCAGAGGGACTACGAGTCCCGGGGGGCCGTGCGAGAAGGGGGCGGTGCTGGCGCCTGCGCAGTGGGAGGGCGCCGCCGGGCCTGAAGGTGATGGTGGGGACGGGCGCCGCCGCACGTTGCGCGGGGCGGGCGGGGAGCGGGGGGGGGGGGGACGAGAGGGG
>VWYI01047456.1:20438-74080 GCA_013399455.1 Anthoscopus minutus
GGGGGGGGGGGGGCGAGAGCGGCCGTTGGTGACCCCGGCGCGTGCCCTAGGCTCGCGGGCCCCTGAGGAGCGGCGTGGGCCCGGCACGAGGTACCCGTGCGGCGGGAGCGGGAGCGGGGGAAACCCGCGGGATCGGGACGGATCCCCCACAGCCCCGGCTTGTGGGGGGATTGGGCTGCTCGCGCCTTCCTCCCGGCTGCCTTCTCTTTGACGAGTCCGGCGTTAAAGGATGTCGGCCGCGACATAAGAAAGTAGGGTGGGAGATCTTTTCTTGGGAGGGAGATGACCATGGATGGGCCTGGTTGTTCTGTGGTGGGCTGCTGCTGCAGCATCTGGATGGAAAGGAAGGGATTTGGGGATGGGATCTTAGGTTGTGACTTCCTCACGAAGGCTCTCTGGTGCCCAGTGACGAGACCCAAGGGAAAGGCACGAAACTGTGTCAGAGGAAGTTAAGGCTGGATACCAGGCAAAGGTTCTTCACCCAGAGGATGTCTGGGCACTGGAGCAGGCTCCACTGGAATGGAGCTCCTCCATCCCAGGAAGTGGTCACAGCACCAGCCTGACAGAGTTCAAGAAGCGTTTGGCTGTAGTCTCAATCGCAAGGTGTGATTCTTGGGATGTCCTGTGCAGGGCCAGGAGCTGGACTCCATGATCCTTATGGATCCCTTCCAAGTCAGCATATTCCATGGTTCTGTGTTACCACTGAAGGACCATATGTGTCTTATGCTCCTTAAGGGGGTTCCCTTCCTAGACCTGCCGATGTCTTGTATTTTCAGAAAGCTTGAAGTGGCTGTACAAGTGTTTTATTGTCTAATGTTACGTTTCTCATTAGTAATCAGAAGTCATCAGAATTTTTGTTATGGCTGTTAAGTGAAACGTGGACCTATGTCAGCTATTGCAAGCTATACTTCAGCCTCATTAATACCCCTTCTACAAACTGTCTTGAAAAAGAAAACATTACTTTGGACAGTAGTACATTAAGTGTCCTAGAATTCCTTACCAAAGCCAGTTCTTAAACTGGAAGTGTTCATCAGTTTACCCCAAGATGTCATTGCTGTTACAAGTATAAACATAAATGGTTTGCCAGAGTTTTGCTGCTTTGGGAACAGATAGGGCGCAGGTTCCTCGTTTGGAATGTGCTTTGCTGCCTGTGCCTGTATGGCTTGCAGCTGTTTCAGTGTGGGAATTGCATATATAGAGGATAGTATGTCCCTACCATCCATCTCCTATGGGGGTGACAGCAGGTGTTTATCTCCTGTTCAAGGGCTGTTTGATGTTAAAAGGATATGATTGACCTTTGTGGCAGCATTACTGAATTGCACTCAATGCCTAAGAGGCACTTCCATCAGAGAATGAAAAAAAAAATCATTTGATGGTTTGAGTAGGTGGATATCGGGTGGCATGCACGTGGCAAAAACTGAGTAGGTAAATTCAGACTGTTATGGAGTGTGTAAGGAATGTAAGAAGTTTTTGTCTGGTGTGATGGTCTGCTTTACAGACTATAGCAGCTGTAAGAAAAGTTTTGATCTGGTTTGGTTTTTAAAGGTTTCTATGTAGTTCTCCTGATGGTCATTTCTGCAGGTAAACCAGCCTAGCTCATAGGTATCACTTAGCTGCTGAAGTCTGTTTTTGTACAGGAAGTTCTTGATGTCCCTTAATGTCAGATAAGAGCCCTCAGTTTGCATCTTGGTACATTTCTAGATCTGTGGGGAGTTTTATCTAGTCTTGAAGACAAGGGCATGAGAAATTCAACAAGAGCAGGAGTTTCACTGATTTTAAAAATGCAAAACTGCTAATGGAATCTCAGCAAATTCCATGTAATGAGTTTAGTCCTGCAGACTGGAAAGACAATCTAACATAGTTCTTTTTGGTGTTAAATCAGATAGTTGAACTTATTTTCAAAACTATATTCTGAAGCAAATTCATCAATATTTCAGTATTAGGAATGGAATAAAATCACTGAAAGGACTGAGACCTGGGCCCAAAACCTTATGGAAATCTTCCTGGACAGCCAGGTGTCATCAGGATAGATCATAACGATTTTACCTTGATATTCTGATAGGTAACTACCTAGTTCCATCACTTTTGATCAAGGATCAAACTTGGGGTCAGAGATTTGTAATGGCTATTATGTGTTCCTACTAGATTTTTTGACTTGAGATTAATGGTTTGTGCAGTGTGACAATAACAAAAACAAAAAAGAGCACTGTTCAAGTTACAGAACTTTTTCTTAATTTTTGAGTCTTGAATCATAACACCTCTAAAAAACACACATCATTCTTTGTGGCCCTGTTGCTATAATAAAATTCCAGTGAGAGTAAAATGTTAGCATTCAGTTAAAAAATCCATACAATCTATTATGATTCTACTTTCCTAAATTTAGTTCAGTCTTGAAGATCTCAATATTAAGTGATATTAACCACTTAATTAACCATTAAGTATTCACAATGGACAAGTGTTAAGTCCAACACACTTTGTTGTTATTAAATTTTGCCCAGAAAATTATGATTTAAGCAGGTGCTGACAGGCCAGAGTGGTGGCTACTTAGGACCTTTTTTGTATGGTAAGGACCAAAGCCACATCTTTTAGGCATTGGCATTACACAATAGGATTTGGATGTCTGCATGGAACTTTGTACTTTCTCTAAAAATCTCCAACCCCTTGTAGCCCAGTGCCTTCCATCACTCCATTTTCATCTCATCCTCTTCAAACAAGCCACATACATTGTCATGTTTCCAGACATGACCCCTACCCCTTCTAAAGAAATTCACCTGAATGATAAAGCTCTGTATGAAAGTGACATGTAGCTGGGCTATAAATTCTAATTTCTGCATCTGCTGTCTTACCTGGTCCAGAGAATTGACCTTGACCCTGCACAACAGTTCTTGTGTAAACAAAACAAGTTGTGTGGCTGTAATTGGGGCTTTGTAAAATGTTGCAGCAGATGATCACCTGCAGCTCTCTAGGATTTGCTGAGTTTTTCCTTGAGGAAGGAGATGGGGGAAGGAAATGGTGGTTAATACAGTCTGGTGCTCATAAACAAATTAGAAGCTTTTTTTTCCAATGGATGATTTTTTTTTATTGGAAATAAAAATGCATGAGTAGCTTCACAAGAATGGAGTGAGTTTCTTCCAAAGGTGACTGGTGAAAGATTTTAGTAAAACGTGACAGCACTGGTAGTGCTTAGCCCCAGCATGTACCAGGCAGCTAACTATTCACTCTTAATATTTTGTGGATTTAAAAGCTTGCTTTGCTGATGTTAAAATTAGATGACATCCTTTGCTTCCTGCTGTCTCAGGCCATAGGATAGTTCTTTCTGATGAGGGATGTTTCCATGCTGAACCACAAGCCTTGGGCCTTGGTGATGACATCTGGCAGAAGGCAATGTGCTTCCAAAGGTTGCATTGTTGTAGTCACAGGGTTCCTCTCTCAGTCTGAATACAGCAGTGTTGCATTGCTGCTGCTTCAGATTGTGAATAGGAATGTTATTAGGGTTCTAATATTGAAGTGTCATCGGAGCTCCTTCTGGTGTGAAGACACAGCTCTCTGAATCTGATGCACTTTCAGGTACTGGTAGATGGTGTCATTTTGTTGTCTGCATGTCCTCTGTGCAAGAAGTGCTATGTAAGGCAGTAAATTGAATTGTGGGCAAGAAAGTTTAGCCAGTCAGGTGTCAAGACCTTAATAAAAATAATACGTCTTTCATAAGAACTATTCACGTTCATTTGTAGAGATGTTGGGAGTAGCATTTACTGAAAATTAGATGAAGACTGTGGTTTTGAGTGTGTGTGTGTGTTCTGTAAATGTTATGATCAGCCTCTTCACACATAATTTTTGAAGATATTCTGATTGATACTGCACATATTTCCCCATATGGAGAAATTTGAATTCACAACAGAGAATTCAACACTTACTTTGAATATTTAGAAAAGATTTATACTGGAAGTGAATGTCTGCCAACAGTAATTCTGCTGAAAGATGAACGTTCTGTATTTTTTGCTGGGAAAAATGACAGCTTTTCAGTGTTTGAAAGTGTGAAATAAATGTGGTGAGAGAATAAAAGAAAAAATCTTGAACCCAGTACTTCCACTGTGAATTTTTTTTTACGGAAGCTGGGATGTTTTTTTCCAGTTTCACGCTTGTTTACTTTTATTCCTACTTTGTTTCTAATTGCAAGGCTTCAAAGTTCTTCCTTGAGAATGTTTTTGGGGCATCTTTTGAAGCGTTTTGGTTGAATTTGATGAGCAAAAGACTTGGTACTTCAAGGTTGTTGTTTTAAGTGTCTTATGAAATTATTATGTAATATAATTTGCACTTAATGTATTATTACAGATGGTACTGTTGCTTGTTGTTGGGTTATGGAAAGAAGAAACACAACAATGAGGCAAGACCTGTAAAGATCCAAGGTGGCAAAAGTGGCATTTATCAAGGCTAGAAAAGAAACGGGTTTGGTAGTTACTGTGAAAGGTGAGGCAGAAGGTGATACAAAGCTGATTCTAAGGCCTAAGTTTAAGTATATTCCCAATAAATGTCTTTTATAATTAGTCAGGGTAAAGTATTTGAATACCTAAGGTTGTATTATGTGATTTGATGTGGTGGCTTGACTCTGGCTGGATGTCAGGTGCCCACCAAAGGTGCTCTACCCCTCCCCTCCTCAGCTGGTCATGGAAAAGAAAGTTCAATGAGTGGCTCTTGAGCTGAGTAAGGGCAGGGAATGATCAGTCATTGCTTGAAGTCATGGGCAAAATAGACTCAGTGTGGGGAAATTAATTGAATTTCTTGCCAGTCAAATCAGAGTGTGGAAATAAGAGGTAAAACCAATCCTAAAATTTTCTTCCAGACTCTCCTCCTTCCTTACCAGGCTTAACTGTACTCCCAGTTCTCTCCCTGCTCTTCCTCTCAGTGGCACAGGAGGACAGGGAATGGGGGTTACAATGAGTTCACCTCATGCTGTCTCTGCCACTGCTTCCTCCACAGGGGGAGGACTCCTTCCCCTGCTGCAGCACGGGGTACCTCCCATGGCAGACAGTCTTCCACAAACTTCTCCAACATGAATCCTTCCCATGAGCTGCATTTCTTCATGAACTGCTCCAGTTTTGGTCATTTTCCACTGGGTGCAGTCCTCCAGGAGCAGCCTGTTCCAGCATGGTTCCCCCATGGAATCACAAGTCCTCCCAGAAAACCTGCTCTAGCATGGACTCCTCTTGCCCCGGGTCCTTACAGAACCTTCTCCAGTGTGGGCAGGTCTTCCACAGGCCGCAGGTGGATCTCTCTTCCTCTTGGGACCTCCACGGGCTGCAGGGACACAGCTCCCTCAGCATGGTCTGCATCACAGGCTGCTGGCTTGTCTCAGCTCCTGTGCCTGGAGCACCTCTCCCACCTTCTCACTGACCTTGGTGTCTGCAGGGCTGTTCCTTTTACATGTTCTCACTCTGCCCTTCCTTGGCCTCAATTGCATCTGTACAACAATTTTTTTTCCTTCTTAGCCATGTTATCCCAGAGGCTCTACCACCATCGCTGCCTTGGCCAGCAGTGAGTCTCTCTTGGATAGACTGACACTTGGCGTGACTCTTGGAGCTGGCTGGCACTGGCTGTCTTAAACATGGGGGAAGCTTTTGGCAGCTTCTCAAAGAAACTACCCCTATAGCCTACCCTCCACCAGAACCTTGCTGCACAAACCCAACAGATCTGGGCAAAAAGGCTGAACTTTGTGTTAGCACCATCTGTTTTAGTAAAAGTCTCTGTATATGCAAGTGTGTCTCTAATTGTTTCATTACATTTTTCATGAATAATTATTGTATTACAATTACAGAGACTTTAAAAATTAATTATTATAATCTGCATTGTCTATATCAGTGAAGTGCTGAGTGACCAGAAAAATTATGAATTAAAAAATGAGCTTGGCTTCTAGAATCCAAGTTGCAAGTAGCAGGAATTCTTGAGCAAGAGTTGTTTTTGGCAGCAGCCTTTTGACTTTTATTGATGACTCTGCTAGTGAAAAGAGATGTGCACTGCAGCTCTGCATTTCATCACAAAAGAAGTATCCAATCTGTGAGCATAGAACTAATAACCATATGTCCAATACATTTCAGCACGTGTTAAAGTGTAGAGTCAGAACAGTTGAGATGCTCAGTGGCACTTGAAAGAAGTGAAGAATTTGTCAAATAAAATACAATGTACTATTGAGAGGGAAGATCCTAAGAAATTCTCAAACAATGTTTTGATGAAGTGTAGAAATCTGTGTGTTTGTTTGTTAATGCTTTAGTATCTAAACCCTCATCAGTTCAGTTGTGGATTGTTTTTGTTTTCTGACGGAGTTCAGAGTCATATGCAGGAAACTGCAGACCTGAAACTTGCTTGTGTGAAGTCCCTTTCCAGCCCCTGTTAGTTATCCATTAGAAGCTTTCCACTGCTTTGTAAACCACGCCACTACACACATGCCCCTACAGCCCCCACACTTACATGTTAAGGGCCCTGGGGCTTGAAAATCCTCTGAGAGAAAACCACTAGTGTTTTAGGAGGAATGAACTAACTAATACTTTGGGAGATACAAGGACAGAAGAAGCTGTTAGTATTTAGAAAGTTAGTACCTAAGTGGAATGGAAAGAGAACAGGATCTTATTTTGATCATTATCCTAAAGTGGAAGGTAGTGTGAAGAAGCAGATGAATACAGGCCCTGCTTTGAATTAACATAAGGCCTTTTTGACCACTTTTTTAGCATAGATATATAATATGCCTATTTTTAAGTTTAGTTAATATCTATAGGCATAACTTCTCTACCTTGCTTATTGCAGACATGTCTCTAGAGTGGAAAAAAAATCAAACCAGATAGCACTTTAAAAGCCAAATTTTTCCTTGACATGTGCCTATAATCTAAGAGGCTCTGGAACTAATACAGAGAATGATCCAGCAGCGCTCGTTGAACAGAATCATAGAGAGCAGAAACATTTTTAGTACTAGCAGGAGTTGTAATTACATAAAAATTCAGTAGAGGGCAGAATGAAACTTGTGAAAGAAGGAACCAGCACTAACAGATGGAATAGCACCAGTTATTAAAAAGAGTTCTGAAGAGCAGAAAGCACTGTGGCTGAGTGTAATCCTTTCTTTTTAGACGCATTTGAAAGAGAACATTTACATTTTCATATAATGGTCAGCCACATACAATCTTAAGATCTAGAACTTTCTTTCCATCACACAGGGAGATGGAGTTACCATAGACATATTGACTCTGTGCAGATCAGCTGTTAAGGCTCCTGTTTAGCATTCCAGATGTATAATTCAACATACAGGCATTGCATTATGTTCTCCTGCTTTGTCTTCTGAATCTAGTGTGCAGACTTTACACATGTCTGCAATACCTTTTATTCTTCCTAAAGCTACTTCTTGTCTTTTTAATATTTGAGTATCAGAAGATTGTAGCAGTGAGGATTACTCAGGTTGTAAGGACCATGGAAAAGTTTCTTTTACTTTTTTGCTTTTGTTCAGGTGTTTCAGCAAGAGTAGTTTAGGTAAAATGAAGGTAACAAAGTGGTTCGCTTATCTCCACTTAGCAATATTGAATTGTAATAATATGAGCAATTAAAAAACTTATATCATAGCATTTACTAAGTGAAAATACAGAGATACGGTGGGGTTAATACTTTAGGGTCGCTTGTCTGCAAGGGTTTTTCTTTTATTTCTTTTAACATGATTTTACCAAGTTTTAAATAAATTCCACTGTGATTTATTTTGCATTACTCCCTTTAACCTAAAATGTGGTGTTATATTCTTAGACAGTTCTGAATGGTAGACAAAACTACACAGCTGACGATGCCCAATCTTCAATTTATAAGCATGTTTCTTAGTTTAGAATGAATAACAGATAGTTTCAATGACACTGCAAAAGTAGTAAAGGTCAAAATAGAAATTCTAAATGTTCATTCATGCACTCATGGTATTAATACAAAGCATTAAAAGTCCCTATGCACTGCTACTTTCCCATCCATGGTTAGTGACTCTATGTTGTGCCGACCCTTTGCAGCTACCAAGAAGTTTAGAGTTTCATTTTTCTCGTTTCAGTTTAATTTAAGAAAAACAATGCTTTGCATGTATTGCACTAGCCTTACAATGATTTTAAAATATGTTCCCAGATCTTTAGGACACACAGATATGTTTTCAGTTCAGTTGTGGTTTTCTTATTTTCTTAATTTGGTTTATAAGCTTGGCAAAATCAGCTGAGTTTATATATGTGTGTGTGTGTGTGTGTGTGCATGTCTATATATATATACTGTCAATGAGTTCTTAAAAGGAACTATTTAAATTGGAAAACAACCTTTGGGGTTTTTTTATTATGTTTAGTAAAAATGTAGGCTATATGATGGTGTTGTTTATTAAACTGAGATGCCTGTATGAGATCTCTGTATTTCCTTTTTATGCAATCTGAAAGATGAGTTGAGAAGGATTTCTGAAAACTTGGTTTGTTTCCTTTCATAAGTCTATCCTGTCTGCCACACACAGTCCTCAAAGTTTTCTGAATTTTACACTAAATATGACAAGAATGTAAATTAATTCTCTGTTTCCATAGAAAGGTGCCTTGGGAGTAGAAAAAGCTCATGGATTTTTATTGGGAACTCTCCTGTGGTATAATTAATGTTCTTTTTTTAAACAGTAACAGAACAAGTGAAAATGCTTTAAAGTCGTCCATATTTACATATTGTGTCCAGAGTGTTTCTGGTATAACTGAGAAAATAATCCAGTGTTCTCTACATATATTATACCCTCAATTCCCTCAGATGCTTTCTGACCTCTTTTATAAAAGAACTTAAAACTAAAGTTTTTACCGTTATCTTAACACTCAAGTTTTTGTCATCTTTTATGCACCCCCCTTCTCCTATGTTAATTTTTCTGGTAACTCAAAAAACATTAATTGTAACAGGGTAATCATTTTTATACAAATCATCCTGATAAAAGTTTCATCTGACAGCATCTCTGGCATGTTTTCTCTTTCCAGCAGTAAATATCCACAGCAGCCTTCGCTGCTATGCTTTGTCATATCTCTGTTGGCCAGGTTTGTTACTTTTGTGTTTTCCAAAGATGGAGTTTTTTGGCATAGAATGCTAGCACACATCCAAAGCCAATGACTTTGTGACAGTCACAAAAACCTGCTCTGTGGCATTTGAAATTCTTGGACGTTTGTTGTCCTCAGGAACAAAAAGCAAATCTAATATCTACTTCCTATTTCTCACTTGAAAGTAGAGTAAATGCAAGAACTAGGATGCTCTTGCAGTATATCAGATTTATGCCAAAGCTGAATTATAGCACAAGTACAGAAGTTTCCTAAACAAAACCTCCAGCACTGCAATGAGAAGCTGATCTATGCTTTTCCATAAGAGAGCCCCTAGAGCACTGCCTTTATGTCAGAGGCCTTGTTAAGAGCTCACCATGAGACAGGGCTGCCTTCAGGAGCTAAATGGATGTCCAAAAATCCCAACCAGGAGTTTGTCTTGAACAGCCAAGATCTCTACAGCTCAGTTTACAGTCCACTGGAGATCCTGCTAGTTAGCTGGGATGTGACAGTGCTGAAGAGGAGTCCATATCACAGGTGTTTGTATAGCATTTCATGGTGTCTGTAGCTAATGTCTCTTCAGTCACTGACCACATGGGATTCTTGGAGCAGAGAACTTGGAGTTATATTTGTCCTTAGACAGAATTTTTTTTTTCTTTGTGGCATTTTTAAGAGAAAACTAATAAACCTCAGATGCTTTAAAATGCCTTTTCCCCCTGCCCCACCCCACAAACAAGTGCTTGGTATCTGAAGCTTGTACCTTCTTGTCCTTTTCTGTACCTTCGCAGCATGTCGCAACAGCAGGAAAAATGTTAAACACACTGAAATGAAGAAGCAGCTTTTCAAAAGTTATTAGGGGCAGTTATGGGTAACATTCAGGTTACTGTCCTGACTGACTTAGAAGCTGAGTGGTTTTAACAACCTAAAGTTACAGTGGCAATTCTAGAGCTTGTATAGCTCCAGTAATTTCTTTGAGAACTATTATGCTTAGAGAAATAAATTGCATCTCAAATCCATAGGCTGACACACTTCCTGCTGCCTGTTGAGTGCACAGGGTATTAGGAACTTCCTTTCACTAATTGTCTTAAAGGACAAGTTTCTCTGTATTCATCTCATGTTTTAGAGGGATGAAACATCTAGTTTTATATTTATTTGGACCTCCAACCATAATTATTGTGCACTTTGTATGTCCTGTTAAAGATTTGTTTGCATTGTTGAACCAAGTAACTAAAGTACAACAATTGAGCAGCTGCACCCATAACCCTTCTAAAACTATTTGTTTCTTTAAAATGAATTTACAAAGTGTATGCTGTATTAACTGTTACTTTATTCATGTGCCTTTCCTACATCATGCTGTAACCATTATAATACTTCCCTCATCCCAGTGCTTCTGGATAGCAATGGAATACTCAATGTACCGACGCTTCAAAAGGTCTCTCCTTTGTTCATTTAAATAAGCAAAGTGAAAAATTGTGTGAAACACAGTAAGGTCATTAGGAAAATTTTAACCTTGTTTCAAAAAATGTTTTATTTTCTCAAACATAAGCACTATCATAACCCTTTCCTTACCTATCAAGCTATTGTGCTTCTCTACTTTTTAAAGTGGAGAAACAACAGTAAGCAGTTGTGCAGAATATCAGGTAGAACCATTCTATCTGCTTACAAGGTGCAAAACCTTTTCAGGGTCTACTGTAGATGTTTAGATAACATTAATTTTGACCTGCTAGGTCATGAAAAAGCCTTTAATTAATGACTTTCGAGTCCATCTGAGAATATAGGAACAAAAAGTGACAGGGAAAGTCTTCTAATAACCTCTGAACTTTGTCTGCTCTAAAGCCATTGGTGACATTCTATTTTTATGTCTTACATGGTGCATATAACTCAGTGAGCAAAGATCTTGAAACTCATTTGCTGATCACAGTAGTGTGATGTGCTGCCCAATGAGCACTGGACACAGTGATGACCCACACTCAGGAGAATGGAGGCATTTCCTCCCCCCGTATTCTGCAGCCACTGCAGTGGGTCAGAGGTGTTTGAACAGTGATGGAATGCAAAACCTAGAAACAGTGCTCTGAGAAGTGCTACTGTAAATACACTACAAGGAATGGAGAAATTTAGAAATGCTTGTTCAGCTTCTTAGTCCTGTGCTGAAGAATGATCTCTCCCTGAGGCTGCTGGAACGCAGTGTCCCATTAATAAGATAAATGGCTCAAAATTATGGTTTCCCCCATGCTGTATGGTGGCAATTTGCAAAGCTTGTTTGGAACAGGTATTTTTTAATAGGGCACTGGTGAACAGTAGAAGTCTGACTCAAGAGCCCCCAGATTCCCATTGATGGATGCCTTTTGCTGGCTGAGAGAAAATCTACGTAGGGCAGATGTTCAGTGCTATATGAGCTTAGTGAGAGGGGAGAAGAGTTCTCTGTGGAGGATGTTACCCCTCAGGAAAGAGCTGTAAGCAGCAATAGGCAAGGAATGCAGTTGTCATGTTCCAAGATTGTTGTTAAAATTTCTATGTATCAGTTAAGTAGTTGGCATATGACAGAGTGCCATCTGAACACTTGAGTTTTTCTGAGTGTTTTCACTACTTCTTGTTCAGAGAAGCAATTGCATTTGGATTTCAGAAGTAAGCAAGAATCTCTGCTTCTTGTGAAACTAGAGATACCACAAGCAGTTACTGCTTCCAGTGAACTCTTACAGAAGACTGTCATGGAGGGCCAGTACCTGTAGCTGATTTATTGCTCCATGAGCATCAGCAGCACTTCTTGACTCCCACAGAGTTTGTAACTCAACAGGACAGAGTAACTGCTTCCTTATATAGAGACACAAGTTCCTTTTTCTCCATTGATGCAGTACCTCCTGTTAGTAGTAGGAGTTCAACAAAAGTGTGTGTGTGTGTGTGACAACACAGAGGTTCCTAGAGAGTTTGAAACCTGGGAGTTCCTTTCTTCCTCACATCAAACATTGTAATTCTAGTAATTGCCATTAATTCAAGTACAACAGAAGCATAAAACTACCTAGAAAACATACAGGCAGGAATGTTCCAATAGGTTTGGATTATGAAACTTCACTCTCTTGGAAGAGAACAGTAATTCACAGTTGTGGAACTTCTAAAATTACACAGAAAATCTCCCATTAGTATGTCAGTATTCAAAAGGGAATTTACACCAATAACTTCTTCAGTTGCAAGGTTTCAGGCTGACCAGAAATGATCTTCATAGGATTCATTTGCTGTTGTTGCTATTTCTCTAAATGTGCCATTTTTTCACTTTAGCAGGGGCATCAATGTGTTCAAGACATATATATGAAAGGTGGGGAACTAGTGGAAGAATAACAGCTTTTTGAAGATACAAACCTTACCATATATAGAAAGTAATAAAGGGTATGTATGGTTTTGCTTTTTTTTTAAAAAAAACTTCTTCCTGTCTTAGGAAGTATTGATCATTTTCTCTAGTCTAGAAAAAATCACTACTAAAGCACCTGACGTATATCTAAGGCAGCTGGTAAAGGGAAAGCAGATACGATGTTTCAATTAAATTTCAATGATTTCTGGTTTGGATAAAGAATTGTTATGACAATTAAAAATGGAAAAGGATTAGTAATATACAGAACTTGTAACTAATTAAGTGGCATTTGTCACAATCAGCATCACTTTTTTTTCTTTTTTGGAGGGATGGAATGTTAGTTCTGTAACTTGCAACCACTGAATAAAGGAAAGGAGAGAGTATTTCACAATTTCAAAACATACATTTTGGGGGGTAAAATTATTTCTTGATGTCTACTCATGCAAAACTAAATGCCTTTCTTCTTTGTGGGGAAGTTCTCAATAGTTATTTCAGACTTTCAGGAGTAACTGGCAAGTATTCAGAGTCATAAAATTAACTCTGTTATTCCACCATTTTAAAATATTCTTTGCATTGCAATATTCGGAAAATTGCAGTTCAGTTTTGCTCATGTTATATGACATTCAACAGCACTTTCCCCCTTCCTGACAGGTGTTACTGGCAGGCTGTTACTATTTATTATTTACTATTTGTTACTATTTAGGCTATTGCTTGATTATTAATAATTATTTCTGTTGGGTTTTTTTTTAAAAATTGTATAAACTTCTACTGAAAATTATATAGAACCTCAAATGTTTCACCAAAACTAAGAATGCGCAGACACCAAAAATTAATTTTAATTGCACTTACTTCAATCAATTTATAATGCTTTCATCTAGACTCAAAGTATCACTCAAGCTATCAGATGCTACTATAAGTGAAGTTTAAGGGTAACTTTTCAATGGCTGTGCCAGGTTATGTAGATTAAATCAACAGACAGTGCTAAACTCTTAAGAATGTTCTTTGGGAGTAGAGTGATCATTTTAGTAGTGAGGAGCAGAGTATGTTAAGTGAGGAGGCTATTTTAGCTCAGAATGCTGAAGAAATTGGAAAATTATTTCCTTAATTCTGGAAGGTAACCATTTGTGCAAAGAAAGATAAGGAAAACCTTTTTAAAGTAGAATAGAAATCCATTGAAAATTTGAGAATTTCAGGTAGCATTGGAGCAAGAAGAAATCACACCATTGAAATGCAGTTTGTTTATTCTTTGTTTCTTCTTATAGAAACTTCATCCACTCTTCAAAATGCAGCGGAGTCTGTTACATTCTGCATCTCAGCTGGCACACGGGACATGTTGGTTCTTCCCTCGCACCGGTGTCTTTCAGTGCTTAAAAGGACAGTCTGTGTTGTCTAATGTGGGATGCAAAGTGATTCTGGCACTGGACCCTCCTAAACGATGTCTTCATGTAGGTGCAGCTCACTTTGCCTCAAAGAAAACTGCTTTTTCATCACAGCCAGCAGATGCGTCTCACAAAGTACCAGAAGAGAGAAATCCTTTGCTTTCAGCCACTGATGCACCCAAGCAGAGCCCCACAGAGTCAGATTCTTCAGAACTTGATCCATTACAAGACAAATCAATTAGTCTTGTTCAGAGATTCAAGAAAACTTTTAAGCAGTATGGGAAGGTCATGATTCCAGTGCACCTTCTGACTTCCAGTGTATGGTTTGGATCCTTTTACTATGCGGCCATGAAGTAAGTTGATATTTTGTTGCAGTGCCCAATACCGTGCTTGAATTATCTACTAGTGAAAGGACATATAAATCATTATTGCATGTTAAAAGGGCCTTTATATTTAAAAGAGAAATGTGGCTACATTTTTGACTAAAGCATAAGATAAAGGAGTCAGGAGAGTTTCATGTACATACTATTACCATGCAGTTATTGCTGTGTACGAGGAATGTTGCTAACATTTAAAGGAATGCTCAGCTCTTCAAAATGATGCATGGATGTAAACAGCATTGAAATTATTAGTAACCTCTGAAAAGGTAAAGATAGGGATTTGGAATCCTGATTATGAGTGGCTAGTTGAGATCTTTATAGACCTTTTATTTTTTTTTTGCCCTTGGACTTCAGGGTATTTTACCACTTCCTCCCCGCTTCATTCCCAGTCCTTTCTCATCACTGGATTTTCACTTCATGGATTTACCTCACTTCCTGTTCACAACCTATGTGTATCCCTTCCTTTTTAGTTTCTGTTTCCTGTCTTTCCTGCCATCCCCTGAAAAAAATGCTACTGTACACCATACTTTTTAATTAGAAATTGAATATTTGTGTGGTTAAAAAAAAAAGAGAAACTAAGTATTCTAATTTTAGTTTCTTTTAGGTACACTATGTGCTAAATACTGTTCTGGAAAATGGCATTTATCAGAAAAAACTACTGCATCAATTATGAGCTGCTAGTTTGCTAGTTAGATGAAATAGGTTTTATTTATCTGGAAATAGTTTGCTATATATGTGCAAATGTTTATCTCTGGACTGCTGGTGTTGTATATTTAATAATAGAAAGCATGAAACAACGATGGTTTGTGTTAGCAAGGATGGAACTCTGACATCAGAATGCCTTACTGCACAAGTGTTTGTTTTAGTTACTCTAAACAGCTGGCATAATTGCCCTTTCTGGGAGCTATAGATCCAAATGTCATTCTAAATTTAGCTCATGTCAGAGGAATAAAGGTCTTTGGCTTGAAAAATATTTTGCTTTGGATTAATTCAGGTTGATGCTTACATCCAGACATTTCAGATCGAGTGAAGATTACTTTTCTTGAAACTCTAAAGCCTGCTGCTAAAGTAGGTATTTGGCAGATGAAAACAACTGAAATAGTGAACTAGAAACTAATTAAACTAATTACAACAAAGCTTTGGTTTGTTATGCCACAAGAGCAGCAACCTCTTCAAGTGGAAAAATAACTTTCAGAATGACTGGTCATATGAGACTAAACAGCAGTGGTTTATGCAATGGCACAGTTAGTGCTGTCTTTTAGCTCCTACTAGGTCTCCATTTCCTACCCTGGGAATTGGCCTTCAGACTGTAGGTTCTAGTAACTGCTGGTAAATAATTGCCTGTTACTGTTCCTGACGCTAAAGTGATTGCATGCTCAGAAGAATGCTTAAAATATTAGATAGAAATGGATAATGGTACTAATAAGACACAATCTCTAAATACTGGAAACTCAGGTCTTCTGTAACTGTGTGTAGCTTTCTTCTGTAATATAAAGATGAGCTTTCTTTTCTCCTTTGGTATTTCCCTGGATTTCAAATAGAAAGAAATTGTGATAGGAGCTCCCTCTATCCATCCTGACATCTTTTATGGACACAGTAGAACAAGTGAGCACAAAGCCCCTGAAGTCTTGTCCATGTAATATGTTGCTTCCTTTTCTTTTGCCACATTCCGTATTTGATATATTTAGAAGTGAATGGAGAACATTGTCTGAAATTTTAAAAGTAAAAAAAGGTAATTTTAGGCAAAACAAAGCATGAAATTAAATGTGCACAGCTGGAGTCTGAGTAGCTGTCTTACCACCATTACATCTACTTACCTCCACACAGAAACTGAGACACAGGTAAGGTAGAAACTTTTCCACCTAACAGGGATAATATAAATAGGTTACCTTTTGAAATGTTGAACATTAATTTTCCTGTCAGAAACATAAATCCTGTAAGTGTATTGCTTAGATAAAAAACCATTTTGTTCTCAAATTATGATACTTTTGTAATAAAGAAATAGTACTTTAAACTGTTCAGGTTTCAGATTCCCATTCAAGTTACCAATGTGTTTTTCTCTTTTATAGTGGGGTGAATGTAGTTCCATTCCTAGAGTTGATTGGCTTACCAGACAGTGTAGTAGACATCCTGAAAAATTCCCAGAGTGGAAATGCCCTAACTGCATATGCATTGTATAAAGTAAGTATAATTATAGTGTGTAAATAAGCTCTAAGTCTTGCCTGATGAACTAAACAGGGTTTGCTTATACAGGAGAAAGAATTAATTAACTTTCTTCAACGGTTACATGTACTTTAGCATTCATTTTGTGGTAAAAATAGTCCCATGCAAGTTGATACATGTTCTGTGTTCCTCCAAGGAGTCTATCTGTATTTCTAAAATAACTTATTTGCTGCAGAACTATTGTAGCCCTCTGAGATGACAGTTAAGTTATTCTTCTGTATCCCTGACATAATTAGCAGGGACAAAGAGAAAAGTCTAAACCCTTGACTGAATTGCAGATAAAAGTACAGTTATTTTTATCCTAGATTATTTTTTGTCTTCCCCTTAGTTGTCCATCACTCAAATATTTTCATTGTCCATTTGAATCAATTACTTATATCCAGGTTTGGGTTTCCTTTTATTGCTTTATATGTGCAAGGTCTGTATTTGGGAAACTTGAATCATGTCAGACTATTCAAAAACAAGGAGGTACAGTATTTTGCTGTACATGCCACTCATTTGTGGGTTTTTTTTCCAAAAGTGATGTGCTTCTTGCCTATTTTCAATGAGGTTACTTTCCCAAAGAAAATATGAAAGTACAACTCTTTTCAATTTTTCCTGTGCCTAAAAGAGACCAATAAATAAATATGGTTAAATATAAAGATGTTATAGCTAGGAGATCTGGCAGTGCTGGAAGAAACTCAGTGTTCACATTCAGTCTGTTCTGAATTGCATCAAGATGCGGAATGCTTGTCCTACAAGCTGCACAAGGAGGGTTTCTGTGTTGATCAGTTTTTTTAAGAGAAGTCGAATGCCCTTGCTGGCTATGAGAAAATGATACTTTATGTAAAAGGCACACATTTCTAGCGGATGCACTGTATACTGGCTTATTTCTTTATAAATTGAAGATATCTTTAGAATCTGACACTGGTCAAAATGAATTTTCAACATCAAAAAATACCTTTTGCTGGATGTTATTTTCCTGATTTACCTGTGTGGTGTGTTCTCTGGTTTCTCTAAGATTGCAACTCCTGCCAGATACACTGTGACTTTGGGAGGAACATCCGTCACTGTTAAATACCTACGTAAGCATGGCTACATGTCTACACCACCACCAGTAAAGGGATACCTACAAGACAGGATGGAGGAAACAAAGGATAAAATTACCGAGAAGATGGAGGAAACAAAGGATAAAATTACTGAGAAGATGGAGGAAACAAAGGGTAAAATTACAGGGAAGTTACAAGAAACCAAAGATAAAGTTTCATTTAAAAAAATAAAGGAGTAGGAGAGGAGCTTAAATTTTTGATATATCAAATTTAGCACTTTAACCCTTTGTGAGGCAGGATATGCAAAGTGCACTTCCGAGATTTTGTTGGTTTATTTTGGTTTATTTGTGGTTTTTGGTTTTTTTTATTTGTTTGGTTGGTTTTTGGGTTTTTTGCCTTTTTTTTGCCATTTTTTTTTTGCCCTTTGTCTGGAAACTACAATCTGTACGAGGATTTAAAGGTTAAAGTTCCTTGGGGAAGAGGTTGTGACAAAGTTTCAATTTACAGAAGGAAAAGCAAGTCTCACATTAGAAGTTAACATGTCCCTTGGTAATAATGTTAACAAAAACTCTTCCCTCTTTTTTTTGCCACACCCTCCTCCTCAAAATGAAGGTGATTTCTGCGAAAAGCCCCTACTCTATTCTTCTCCCTTCATAGTGCACAGCCATGGTTCCACTAGACTGAGCCTTCCATTAAATGAGAATGAAGATTTCTTTGCTGGGGAGATCAGTATGTTTTGGTTTTTAGAGTATGTGTACCCAAGCCTCTTCAATCGTGATCATCTCTCAATTTGTCACTGATACTGCACATGAAGGAACTGATGCTTCGGCTACTCAGAAGGAATTAAGTACAGTGGCTTCCTTGGCTTCAGCCAGGCTGCTGTGATTTACAGCTTGAGACTGTGAATCTTTCTTGAACAGTGCATCACTTCAGAAATCTCAGCTGAAAGCTGTAGGAAGATGAGTTAATCACAGTAGCCATACTGTCAAGTATACTTTGTTTCCAAGTTGATTTATAGTACAAAGTCATTAAATGAAATTAATCAATAATTGTATATTAAATACTATGATTTGTTCATTGTGTTTAAGTTTACAAATCTGCTCTATTTCATTTCTTAAACAAAAAAAATGGAAAGAGAAGTTTATTTGAGAAATTGCTATACTAAGGGGCGTTTTAAATACATGAAAAGTCAAGAGTTAAACTCCAAAGTTCCTCTTCCTCTCTCAGGCCTCAGTAAAACAATTTGACTACAATAAGCATGATTTCTGAGACAGTGATCACAGTCTATCAAACTTTTTTCCCCTAGATTAAGCCAAGCAAACACTTTTTCATACCTGAAGGCTGAAATGCTGTCTCAGATGTCATAAAGGACTAAAGTTGAGACTGTTCGATTTGGCTGGGCAGTCAAATTTCTCTCAGTTTTATTCAAATGTAGGGTAAATTGAACAGTGGTTTTCCTGTTTATACTAGAGATCTCACTTTGTAGCAACTCAGCATGTGTAAGTTGTTTAACAAAGGTGCTTTTTTGCAGGGGATATGGGGAAGTAACAGAGTTGGACCCTGAGCATTGCAACTGAGTGGAGTAAAAAAGTATAGCTGGTGAAGTATCAGCTCTGCCCCACTGTCCTGTTTTCATTCAAGTCACTGAGTGCTTCTCTGTGTTTAAGTGAGTTGAACTTCGTTAATTGTGCAGGATTGATTACATACTTCTCTTCCTCTGCCCACATGTAAAATAGTAACTGCAATCTAATGCCTACCTCACAGGGATGTTGTGAGGAGTAATCATTGTCTATTCAGCAGCCTGGAGATGTAAAGTGCCATGTTTCTGATACGTATTATTAAAAAAAATATTTCTGTGAACTCTTGTACTGCCAAGTACTACTGTAGGACTAGAGTTAATGGATGCTATTTTGTTTTTCTGTTTTAGTGAGCTTTTCCTTACTGTCCCCATGCACACATTCTTCTGATATTGGTATTTGTTCTGCTTTCCCGCTTTTGGGGGCAGCGTTACTCACGTCCTGCAAGACCCTGCAAAGCCCAAAATGTTCTCCAGTAATATTGCATGGTGACTCTCTGGCATGTAGTCTGGGGCTACATATGGGACCCTTTCAGTGCAACTCACAGGATTCATCTCTTTACACGTGGCAGGGATGGCACAGGGGCACCTTGGTGTCCTAGGATGTGTTTTTAGCCCTTAGGTGTGTTAGAACTTGTTCATTACACCACCTCTTCTTGCCCTTCCCCTTGTCCAGCTGGCCTGTGACCACTCCAGTGTTTATATATCCATCTCTACTAATGTTAAGTACAAAAGCTGATTGACTTGGAGTTGACTTGGAGTTGACTGTCCTGTGTGATCCTTTCTGCAGCTGCAGGAACAGCTCACATTGACTTGCAAAGTGCTTCCTCTGTGTATTTTGCAGCAGGGAGAAGCTTGAGGAGTTTCTGGGACAGCCACATCCTCCACCCAGCATGTTAATTAGCAAAGCACAGAATTATGTGGATCCATTCATACAAAGTGAGAGGGGAAATCTTCAAGACTTTGGAAGTCTGACTTGGAGAGCTTTTGTGACAATTAATCACATACTTGGTTGTACTGGTGACCTTTTCTCATTTTGGCCTTATATGGAACATTTACCTCATTAATGCAGAGAGCAGCTGGGGACTTTCCTGGGACACCCAGGGAATGAATGTAAACCCACTTGGTGCCCAGCAGGTACCCAGCAATGCTGCCATTTTAACTAGGCTAAAGTTTTCTTTCATGCTGTATCTCACTTAAATTATCTTGCCATGATACTGAGGTGCAGTTCTGGTTAGTGACAGTCAGCCTTAGTGTGAGTACTTGGCTGGAAGCCAGGGGCCACCAGCCTTTGGAGAGGCACTGTGCCTACACTGTGCTGGCAGGCTGGGGCACAGCACAGGGTCTCCTGGTACCTAAGCCAGTACAGTTGGCATACGTATGTGGCAGCAGTGTCCCTTAGGGTGGAGCAGCATCAGTGAGTGCCTTCAGCAGCAGAGAAGGAACAGGGGAACAAGTGCCATGGCCTGAGAAAGCAGTTTGGCCGCAGTACCAAGAGGAACTGAGGCAGCCCACAAGTGACCCAAGCAAGGGAGTGCCCAGTGAGTGCCTGGAGTCCTTGGGGAGGGGAAAAGCCCAGACAGAAGCCCAGCAGCACCTTCCATTGCCTGCAGCACCATTAGCAGTGCTAACAGGGCTTGCCTTTACCTCTCACAGCTCAGCATCCTCATGGGAAAGGGCTGCCCCTTCAGGCTCTAGAGGGCAGGTGGAGGTGTGGGTCCCTCCACCTCTGCAAAGCTTCAGAAACTGGTGAGACCGGGACTAAGATATCCATCACTACATGTACAGCAGGGAAATGGCTGCTTTGGCAACCTCCCCCACTGCTGTGTGCTCCCTGCCTCACACGGAACACCACTGTCACCAAGTCACAGCCTGCAATGGGGCTGAACCTGAAACTGGGACAGCGCTCAACTGTTCAGGCTGGGCCTGCAGTTGGGCATCCCAAGATGAGTCTAGAGTACATGCTGTGATCAAAGCAGGGAGTCTGTCAAAACTGGGGCCCCAGGATGGAACTGGAGTAGATGTTAAGGTCCAAGCAGGGGGCAGATCTGAAATCACATTCCAAGACGGGACTGGAGCTGAAGTTGCAAACCAATCCAGAGCCAGAGCCAACATCACAACTCACTACTTGGCTGGGACCTAAGTTATGGCTCAAGATGGGGAAAAGACAAAGCCCAAGCACTGTCCAGAGCCAAAATTGCAGCTAAAGGTGTGCCCAGAGTCAAGATAACATCCCTACTGGGACTGGAACAAAAATCATGGCCCAGTATCAGGACAAAACAGCAGTCACCACCTGAGGTAGTGCCAGAGCCCATACTGCTGCCCAGACTGCTGTGGCACTCACAGTTTGAGCATGGATCAGAGCCAAATTTGAGTTGGAGGCAAGTAGTGGTCCAAGATAAGCAGGAACTGAAGCTGATGCCTAAAGTTTTAGCTCATATTTTTCAGGTTCTGTACTGCATTAGTATATAATGCTGAACTTTGTAGAGAGTGTTAGCAAGTTCTTTTCACAGTTTCATTAGACAAAACAATCCTTTTCCAGCCTGTGAACCAGGGTCACCATCACAGCTTCAGGCCCCAAAACATATAAACAAAAGCAAATTTGGAGTGGGGGGTGGAGTAAACTGTGAGGATGGGACTTCATTACCTGACACTGTGATTGGACAATTAACCCCAATATGCAAATGGACCAAACTCATAAAAGTGTGAAAACTTGTGACCCATCTTGGATCCCATCGTGGATGTAGCCTTGGCCTTAGGCTCTCCTGCCCAAGGTCTATCCTTTGAAGGCCTTTTTAATAAATACCTACTATATTTTTCTTACTGTGTCTAGCTTCTGTTCCAGGTAACCTCTCCAGGCATCAAAGTCACAGCTGAGTATTGGGCCAGAACTGAAATAATGCCCAGAAATGCCACTGAGATGAAGCCACAGCCCACCATGGGACTACAGCCAAAGCCACAATCCAGTCCTCACCACAGTCACAGACCAGACACTGAAGCTGAAGTAGCAACCTGGTATTAGGCCAGACCTGTCTCGGAGGCCCAAGATACATCTGGAACTGAAATCACATCCTGAAATTGCAATGGAGCTGAAGTCATGGCTCAAGATTTCCCCTAATAGCTGAAGATATGACAAAGAACAAATTAGCAACCCAAACAGAGGCCAGAGGCACAGACATGGCCTGAGATTAAGCAAGAGCCAAAGATGCAGCAGAAATGGCACCACCACTGATGTTACAGCTCAGGATGGGGCTGGAGCTAAAATCACAGTCTGATATAGGGCTGGAGCCAACCTTGTGCCTTGAAATGGGGCCAGAGTCAAAGTCACAGCTCAATATGGGATTGGAGCAGAAGCCATGATCCTTACAGGGACTGGAGCAGGGACCAGAGCTGAAGCCCTAATCCAAAAACTGAGACAAACTCAAGGCCTCACAGTGGACAGAAGCTGAGGACATGGCTCAGAAATGGCCACCCATCATTGAACAGGGAACACGGCTGAAATCACTGCCCAAGAAGCAGAAGTTGCAGCCTGAAATGGGCTAAAGCAGAAGTAATGAGGCAAGCAAGACCAAAGGCAAAATTGCACCAGAGTATCAAAGCAGAGACAAAGATGTGGATGGCAAGGTGGCCAGAGTCAAAGTCACAGCTTGACACAGGTCTGAAGCTGACGTAGCAGCCCAAATAAGAGCTGCAACAGCTTCCCAGTTAGGGCCAGAGCCAACTGTGATCTACCATCAAGCTGTTGGCAAAGCATCTGGCCAATATCTGGCCAGAGATTAAGTCACAGCCCAATACCAATCCAGAACAAAAATTGCAATCAGAGATCAGGCTGGAGCCAAAGCAGGAGCCCAAGATGGAAATGAAGCCAAATCTGTTGCCTGAACAATAGATTAAGCCAAAGTTGCAGGTGAAGATGTGGCTGGAGACAAAGTCACAAGCCAAGACCATGAGCCAAAGCCATGGCCCAAACAGTGCCCAAGTCACAGCAGCCTCATGAAGAGGGGTCAGACCCAAAGCTTGGGCAGACCCAAAAAAGCCACCTGAACAATGACCAGAACCAAAGTTAGGGACAAAGATGGGGATGAAGCAAAAATCTCGACCCAGTATTGAGCCAGAGCTGCAGTAGCAGGCTGAGGTGAGCCAGAGCTCAAATTGCTGCCATAGATGGGAGAAGATCAAGTCTCACTCCAGTATCTCTACAAAGCTGAGGTTAACGGCTCAATCTGGCACCAGTCAAAGCCCTGTGGGACCAGAGCCAAAGCTGCTGCCCCATATCAGGCAGAACACAAAGAAGGGCAGAACAGAGTCAAAGACCAAGCAGGGGCAGAGTAGACATAGGAGCCTGAGCTGGAGGTGGAGTCAGAGCCCTCTGTCAGGCTGGGAACAAGCTCGTGACCCAAGATGGGACCAGAATCAAAGTTGTGGCTCAGGATGGCTCCTGGAGCTGCGACCATTGCCAAAGATGGGTCTGGAGACATGACAGAGGCCCAAGATGGCTCTGATCTCTACTCACAGCCTGAACAGAGGTCAGACCTGCAGTCACAGCCTGATGGGACCAGAACCAAAATCACAGCCCAGCCAGGGGCCAGAGCTGAAGCCTGATACCAAGTTAGAGATGAAGAGACATGGCCAAGGAGCAGGGGCTGGAGCCCAGCTCAAAGAGTGATATACAGCCAGAGTCAAACCTATGACCAGTGCTGTGCGGGCACTCAAGAATTGGCCTGAAGCAGGCAGGAGAAAAAGCTGCAGACCAAGATGGAGCTGAGTGGAAACGGCAGCTCAATATTGGGCCAAAGCTGAATTCACATCCTGAGCAGGACCCAGAGTCAAAATCATGGCCCAAGCTAGGCCCAGAACCCAAGTCCAAGCCTGACAGGGGAACAGCTGAAGTCTCAGCCCAAAAGGAGCTGAAATCTTGGCCTAAGCAATGGCTGGAGCTGAAGCAGGAGAGAAAATGAAGCCAATCAAAATAATGGCCAGAGCCAGTTGCAGCTGAAATTAGTGCCCAAGCTGAAGATGCAGCTGAGCCTTTTGAGCAGGGTTGGAGCCAAAGCTGTGACCCAGTAACATGCCAGTGCAAAAATAGTGACTCAAGATGATGCTGGAGCCAAAGTTGAAACAAATTCCTCTGATTGTGTCCCCTTCAGGGTGTCAGCTTAGGGCATTTCATCACATTCATCCTTGTTCATCACTTACCGTCAACAACAATAATAATTAGAGAATTGTAATTATCCCCTGGCAATTAGCTGCCTATTTTTATGATCTTCTTAAGTAGAAAGAATACATTTTGATTTCAAAAGCCCGCAGGGTAACACGTAGTGTTAAGTTTGGGCTTGAGTTGGATAAATTGATTGGACAATCACAGAGGAGGGAACACAGAGGAGGATATTCAGGCTTGTTTAGTAATAATGCCCAAACATACTACAGTTCTCCAGTCAACTCCATTGCCAGTCAAGTATCAATTAGTCTGTGTCCTCCTCTCAAACTCATGCTGACTGAAGAATCTTATGTAGTACTGCAATCAGAACAAAGTCATAAAACTGATGTAATTTCCACTTGAAAAGCTATGCAGAAATGCAGTTGGGACCCTACATTTAATATGAATCAAAACTGTCCTGCTGGGAGGCTGATAGTGGAACAGATCCAGCATTGGTAATTTCAGTGGGCTGCCTTGACGACCTAAAGCAGGCATGGAGAGACAGCACAGGCTCCTTGTGAACACTGCCTTGAACGTGGCCCTTGTGCTTACTGATGACCTCCCATCTGGGGTCACAAAGCAGATGGAGACAAAACCCAGCTCCACCATTAGGTTCTAAATACACAAGCTGCAAGTTTAGTGCACTTTCATGTGTTGTCATTTCACATGGATTTGTTCATAGGTGCAAAAAGAGTTGCCAGACCTTGTAAGGACATGGTTCTGAGAGAATATGAGAGAAGGCAGAGATGAGTAGTGATGCTGTACTTGCCCTTCAGCTGAACAGACTCTGCAGTAAGTGGTACCCAGTACCCTCAGTGGCACTGTCAAGCACTTCCACCAGGGCATTTGCACTAGCTTTATCCAGGCACTGCCTGAGAGCTGTTTTGGAGCACCTCTCTCCCAAAAACAGGTGCCTGCACACAGCTGTGGCCTCCAGCTACTTCCCAGATGTGGCAGTTGTGTTTTAACACAGAAGGAGACCTTTGAATGAATTGTAGTGGAGAAAGGGAAATTCCTCAGCCTTGGCTAACTGATGACTAATGATATGGTTAGCCAAATACCTGAATTAAGTTTTTATCCTGGATTAGATTAGAAAAGCCATGAAAATAAAGAGAACACAGTGTAATTTTATACAAGGAGTACTCAAAGCTCTTCCTAATGTACTAACAGTGTATTTTCTATTGCTGGATTGCTGTGCACTAGCTCCCGCACCTCTGCACAGCATGTACCCACATAGAGACAATCTCCTTCAAAAAAAAGAAGTGCCAGTGCACAAGTAGCACTCAAGTTACAGCTGCACAGTTTACTCTCGAGTACAGTTTTACTGCAGACAGGCACTTCACTTCTGTGTCACTGTCAGATGGTGATTTTAGTGCACCTGATGCCATTTCCCTGACAGAGCACAATTTTATAGTAAAGTGCCTGTTTGCCCTAGCATATGGCTGGAGATAGCATGCATATTATCCATAGGTATAATATACAGCATGACTGTAGAAGATGAGAGGGCTTGCATGATGAGTAGTTAATGCAGTTATCACTCAGCCACAGTGCTTTTCATGTTTGCCAATGCACCTCTTGCTAAAAAGTTGTGACACCCAGTACTGCACCAGTAACTTCCCAAAACAAATACAGTCACTATCAGCACTTTTGATCTCCGCAGAAGGCGGAGGGGGTCAAAGAAACAAGACTGACTATGCAGTCCCTCAGTCAAGCCTTACCTGTCAGGCTTTTCCTGACAACACATTAGTTGAAGTTACCAGCTCATCAGCTTTTACCCTAAGAGATAAAAGGTTTGTAGCATAAGCAAATTTTATAGCACTTAAAATCCTAACCCCATTGTCAGGAAAGAACTAGCTCCTATCCCTTTTCCTGTTGCCATAAACTCTGCTCAACAGCTATGCAAGCAGCCTTGTGCTTTTATATTTGACTTACATGTCTTCTTCACCAAGTAAAGCCAACCAGGGCAGACTTGGGTCAGCTCATGAAATATTCACAGCACTGTAACACAATGACACATGTATGCATATACACAGGGACATGTAATAAGTGGGAACGTTCTCACTGCTTTGAGATGAAAACGACTTTTTTTTCTTTTCCCCTAAGAATTTCTTGCTGCCCAGGGTTAAATGTAGGTCAAGCTGTCTGAGCCCATGTCTGTGGCACACAGAGCAGGATTAAACTGGAATTTTCCACTCAACTGTCAATCACTATAATGTCTGCAAATGTTAAATTAAGCTGGAATGATCTGGTGTTGGCACTGACAGGGGCCGAAGGGTGGCTTTTTGGCCTCCATGAAAAAGATGCTCTTTCTCTGAAGAAGAGGTGACTGTGTCCTGGCTCCTTGCTCAAAGCCCTGCCAAACAGAAAACAGCTCCGTACAAGACAGTGGGATGTGTTGGAAGTGAGCAGAGTGGAGTGTCCTCGCCACTGGACAGATTTGGAATGGTGGTGATGGAAAAGTTATTCCCAGCATTGCCATAGGCTGTGCTGAAACCTGGCATGTACTCCTTCATGTGTGCTTCCTCATCTTTAAAATACTTTTAGCACCTTTCTGCTGCTGCTCTGCAACACATTTCACAGTGGAAACCATTAAAGGATACAAAATATTTTGTCTGATTTGCAGATTAGCCCCTATATTAAGGAGAGCCAGCCTTCAAGTGTTCCCATCAAGCCATAGCAGAGCATCCACTGGCTTAGCATGTGGTGGGTATCCCTGGATCATGCAGTACTGCCAAAATAAATAATGTATTTGAGGCAACTTGGAACACCTAAGGCAAGCAGAAATTTGCAGTTAAATAGTAACAACTGCAGCATATAGCTTCCCCCTTATGTTTTGGAACATTCTGGGGACAAGTAGGGTTACTGACTAGACAGGACACTGAGAAAATCAGCTCATCAATTTTACCACATGTAAAGAATTCAGTGTTTCAGCTCTAATCCCCATTCTCAGGCTCTCAGGAGCAATCATTTGGCAGCCAGTCTGGAAAAAAAAGTAGAAAACAAGCAAAAAAAAAATCATGCAAGTTTTTAATTTCCTTAGTCAATGCTAGAGTTGTGCAAAAGCAGCACAATGCAAACTGCACAAAAAGCAGGGCACTGCCACAGTAGAAGCGAGCTATTAGAAAAGGATTCAGCAGTAAGGATTTTAAAATGTGCATTTTAATTAGAACTCACTTAAAGCACAACCGATCAAAACAGTGATAATGAGAGAAGCCTAATTAATTTTTGTCTAAGTAACGAAGTCTCATTACAGAGGGGTCTTTGGAAGAAAAGGGTTTGGGATGTTAAAAACAGGGTGTTTGTAATGAGACACAATACTGCTGGGAGCCTGGAAGCCAGACCTAGAGGTTTCACAGGACTGCAGCAGCCACTATATTAATCTTTCAGCAGAAAAAAAGTAACCCTACTGAGATGAGACATCCCATTTACAGCTGAGTTGCAACCATTGGCAGTGATATTAAAACACAATCAAACAGAATGGCATATTTTAAACTAAATCTAAATACAATTAAAACCAGATTAAGTAAAAGATCAAAGCAGACTCAAAAAAATGCAGTTTCCAGGGAGTTCAGGGTTCAGACAGTAGAGGAGGAGCAGAAGCTTGGAGATTTAGAGTACTTCTAAGGACTAAGGAACTAGCAATTTTCTAAATACTAAAGAAGATTTAAAATGCTGTACATGGAGGAGTGCAAACTCAGGGTGGTTATAGGAAAAAAATATGGTTACTTTTGACCCAAAAATAAGTACTGTAACATTTAAAGAACTAAGGCATGAATAGAACAGCAGCAAGGGGAAACCCCCTGGTTCCTCTCTGAGTGGAATAGTAAGGCAGCTCCACAGCAGGGTGTCAGAAGTGGGATGGGCCATGGCTCTTCCTGGAAAACACCTGCAAGAAAGCCTCAGGTTTGAAGTATCAAACTCAGCAACACATTGCAGGAACACAATAAAACTCCAGTAAGACCAGGTATAAAATATAAACCACGATAACTGTGTTACTAATAATTATGCCAAATAAAGCATCACTTTATACTTTAATGAACAGAAATTGCCTACTCTTTTCCAGTTTTGTTAAGCTTTAGTATGGCAGAGTGGCAGGTGCCAGCCAGGGATAATTTGATCTACCTTGCAAAGATCTGTATCACCAAAGACAAGCCTCTGAGCATTTCATGGAACCATTTCATCTGGTTTCTTACTAACCAGAATCTTATCATTCTTCTCTTCACCCCATTACTGGACCACAAATGCTCTTAAGCATTGGCCAAAGCATGTCCCTGATTTCTTAAACCACAAGCCATATTTTGCATCTTCATTTTTTTAGAGTTTTTGCAACTCAGTGCTTTGGGGGCACTGCTTATCCCCCACTGGTCAGTCAGCACTGCTGTGCCAGAGGCTGTCACCAACAGCAGGACTTTAAATGAGATTGAGGTGGGGTTGTTATCTTAAAGGATTTGAAATCACGAGCTGGTTTAGATTAAGTGCCTAGACTTAACTCCAGCATGTGACAGGCTGTATCCTGCTACAGCCCATCCTATGGCAGAAGCAGGAACCATCCCAGCATTAACCACCAGTGTGAGGGTCAGAACGCTGATCTTAAACCCTCATCAGACATCCACTCCCCAGGCCCTCACAAAATGCTTCAAGGACTGAGTCCTCTCAGATTCCTCAATGATCATCTGCTACCTGGTTTCCAGCAGCAAAACAGCATGGGAAGAAGACAAGTACTTATTTTACCAAGGCCACTCTAGTGTTCCATGCTTTTTTGGTTTTTTCACTTCAAAGGGAAAATAAATCCAACAGGAGACAAATGCATTTAATAATTTTTAATAATTTTGTGCCATGGTTTAACCACAGCATATTAAGAACAAGCATAAAATCTGTATTTAAAACTAACAACAGCACTTAGAGCAACATCTTCCTTTAAAAGTATTGCAATAAACAGACCTTAGGTCTAAAAACTAGGACATCACCATTTGCTCAATTAAAAGAGTCAGATACACAACAGTTGAAATATTTTTCTGTATATAACTGGGAGTTACGGTGGAAGATAAGCAACAAATTAATTGTGTTAAACAGAAAACAAAAAAATAAAAAATAAAGCAAGCCAGGTTTGTCATAGCATCACATGAACAGCTATTGAGAAATTCCAATACAGTTGTAAAAAGACTTACTGTTTTTAATAGCTTTGTTTTACAACAATAAAGTTTAAAAGAAAGATTAAATATTGTTGATAGTGCTGTACATATTTCAGAATAGCTTGAAAGAAAATGGACAAAAATAAGAGATGTGTTGAAAATGGGATCTTGAAAGCCACAATGTTGGAAATACAAAAAAAAATTAAAATCCATACAGCAATAAAGCATTTTACACTGTAAATTAACTAGCAAGAAACAACAAAGAAAGGGTAACACTCTAAAAACAGGCATTTGATGGCTAATTTTGAGTGTAACAGCCTGACTGTACATACCATCATGAAATGCTCTGAGCACAGCAGCATTGGGCAGTTGAGAGTTATACAAAGATAAAACCCCTATCAACGCTTATGTAGTCTTTATATCATGAGTAGAAAAGCTTTGTTAAAGAATACTAAAGTGATTTTTTAAAAATTATTATTATTTTTGCTGTCCAGGTCTATGATGCCTGAGGCTCTTGTAACTTCTGCTCATAGTCCTTTTAAAATCTTGGCTGCCTGCTGTGCTTTGTGGTAAATGGAAAAGCGTGAACACAGCTGTGAATACACTTAAAAGATAGTCTGCTCTTTCCACTGCAGCTTCAAAGCAAATTAGTGCCTCTAAAAGGAGACATGCTCGTGTTTGGTCCACTCAATATGCATGTTTTGTTATGATAAATCCTACTCTAGGTTCCTCCAGCAGGAGGTTTACTCTGTACAGTCTTTCTAGTGAAGGCCTGGGGTTTTTGTTTGCTTTTCTTCCTTCATGCACAGAAGTGGTATTGCAGCACAAACAGAAACGTGAAGGTGGCCAGGCAAGGCACACTTCTGAAACAATTACTCCACGTCCTGACAAACAATAAATGAATTAACAAGTGACAATCATGAAATATGCATATTTACCTATGGTACATGCTTACTGACAGAACAGCTCAACATATAGAAGGATGTGATGATACAAGCTACCTGTAAGGGCGTGATGATGCAGAACTGGCCATAAAAACCTTAACACACTTCTTCAAAACAAAACAAAACAAAACGTCAAAACAACCAAGATCAACATTCAGATACAGGACTCCTGTGAGGGCTTTTAAAAAGATATTTACAGACAAAGGTGTAGATGCTTCAGGTTGACAGAGAAGCAGTGAAGGACTGTGCCCCAAGGCACCATCCTCCAGCATGACGGACCGGGTTGAAAGCCCACTCAAACCAGAGGAAGCCGCACCACTGACTTCACTGGCCCCGGGTAAGGCCCCCTGAGTTTTAGCACAGCGTCTTGCTGATCATCTGAAAAACCAAACCAAAACACCATCTCAAACATCTCCCAACACCCTGCTACCTTACATCTGTGGTTAAAGCCTGGCAAGTATAAAAAAGCTACATACAGACAGGAGTATCTATGAAAGATTAGTTGGTATCCATCTGTGAGAGGACAAGTCTGTCTCAGACCGATAAACTTTTATATCACCTACTGTCCTGGGATAGTTAGAACAAGCAGTTTAGAAAAATAAGTACAGCATCTGCTAGTCCCTACACTAGAACTTCATGTTGAGTTTTCCTGAGGTATTTGCTTTACCGAAGAGCGTGCAGGGGCACGGGAATGGAGCACCAAACACGGGGAGATGCTGGGGGAGAACCACACTGCCAAGGGAGCCTGGCAGGAAGCTGAAGTGTCAAATTACTTCCCACACCACTTCCCGGGCTGGGTTTGAACAGGTCTAAGCATTTCTCTGCAATCTTAAATATGAACCTGGGTTAAGCCATTGCTGTCAGAAGCCAACACAGCAACAGAGCTGCCAACTCAAAGCTCCCACTCAAACCCTGCATTCAGCTCGCTACCAACTGCGGCCATTCTTGTGCATCTTACAAGAGCACAGGTCACCAGAGAACCCATCCACACCCCAAGCCCAAGGACAGTCTAGAGTGGCAGCATGGTGCACCAGTTGTGGGCACAGAGCAAGGGTTGGCTGTTGCCACAGAATTCTCACTGGACATTTTGACTTTGCAGGGAGGGTCTGGGTCAGTGCCCATTCGTCTGAGCTTCATTTCAAATCTAGGATATGATTAAAAAGGTTTGAAAAGTTTAAGCCCACTTCTAAGTTTAAAAAAAACCAAAACCAACCATGGTAATCAAGGATAGTAATAAATAACATATCTGCTAGAGAAGTGGTAACTAATACTGGTCCAACTCAGCAATAGCAAGGCAACAACCAATACAAGAAGCATCTAGTTGCAAGGTTAAAGCTGTGGAGGTTTTGTTTGTTTTGTGGTTTTTTTCCTTTTTTTTTTAAAGTGACACATTAAAATAAAAAAAAGAAGAAATCTTCACAGCAAAGATGCATCAAACAACTAATTGCTATACACAGGCTTGTGTATATAAAAAGGTTTAACCTTTTTCCCTTATGATATTATATTGGTATTTAATAGGAAAATAAAATACATAGACTTTTTGTCATTTGTATGCATTGATTTCCAAACTTTCTTACAAAAAAGGACCAAGCACAGATTGGCATTCACAAAGTTTATGCCATTTTCTTGTGTTAAAATTGGTATAGTCTGTACACTATCTTACAGTATTAACATCTATTTGTTCTTGTATGTTTGTTTGTTCTACCCATTGGGTAGGATATGTGCATAATATATTCAAGTTATACACAGCACCGTACAAAGAAAAAATAAAACAACAAAAACCGAGGAAAAAAGACAGACAACTGAAAAAGCACCATTTTAAGTGAGGCACAACAAAGGAGTGTAAGGCCAGATGCAAAGCCCCCTGAAGTTGGCAAGTCTTCCTACCAACTTTAGCAGGCTTTGGATCAGGCCCTCTTGAGTGCAAGGGGATTCCTATCTGCTCAGACCTGAACATGAGGCACCTTAGTTGCTTACGAACTACAGACATGCAAACCTCCTCAAAATTATACCTAATAAGGACGCATTTAATTTATCAATAAACCTATCACAGCAGACAGACAAGCACAAACCAAGGAGAGAAAGGAAGAAGAAAAGAGACAGCTTTGTCCCCCACGAGATCCTACACACACCATGTTGTTTTGGAAAGCTCACACACCAAACCACTTAGAACAGCAGCAGCAGCAGCAATCTAGCAAAGAAAATAGCATCATCTCTGGCAGTAAATCACATGTCTGTCAGAGATAAGGGAAAATATATCTACGTTTCAGTTTTTTTTATCATTATTCAACATTTAAAGGTAAGCTCTTTTATAGCAAGAAAGAAACACTAGCAATATCTGGGTTGCTTGAGATCAGTCTAAAAGCAGAAGAGACACCAGCAAGGCAGAAATAAGAGCCAGGAGAGTTTGTGACACAAAATGGTCCTTGATCTTCCCTTTCTAAAGTAGGAGAACTGTACTGGGTGGTTACAAAAACAGCATTAGCATCCCTGAAATACATTTAATGCCAATGACAATTTCAAGGGAACATCAGTAGGCCCCTCCACTGCATGTCAGTTGTACTAAATAGAGCGGCAAAGCACTTCATCAAAACACCTGCACTTCAGTTTGCTGGGAAGAGGCAATGCAGGTGTCATGTTGCTTTTGCAGGATGAACTTAGTGCTGCAGCTTCTGTTTAATTTCCCAGAGTACCAAGAAAACTACTCTTTTTTTTGCTGGTGTAAATGTGCCCACTGGGGCTTTTGGCAGCCTAACAATGCAATCAAAGGTGGCTCAAAAGGTGATCTATATCCCTGATTACTGAGGACAGGCTGGCAAACAATATATTACCTATAAAAAAAATCCTACCAACATTTTCAGTCAGCATACTCTCAAAACCTTAAACTTGAATTTCCCAATGAATCATACTGAACAGTTTTTGGATAGGAAACCTCTCTAAGTTCAACACATCCTCACAAGAGACTTTTCCATGTTCTAAAAGGCCTCAACAGGTCTCAGACAACTCAGCAAGTCTGCCTCTTTCCAGGGATTGAAATGATTGACACATTTGGGGCTAGTGTAGGAGAAAAGTTCCAATTGTACTCGTTGGCAAGCAGGCAACACCATGCAGGGAAAGACCAGATACAAGTAATTAAATAATGTGTGATAGCCTTTATCTAAGAAGTAAGGATGTAATCAAAAGCCAGACTTCTGAACCCACTGCACTGAAAGATCACTTGGTTCTCATAACAGCTAGGTCGTATAAAATGTTTATGAGATTTAGGGTACACTAAGTACACTTCCTTCCTGTACATCAACACACAAGGTCTGCATTGGGGTTATCCCAAAGCACAAAGATTTTTCAAAGCCCACCCGAAAGGAGTGAGAGCTGTTGGATGGACAATGCACGAGCACACCGGGTGACAGGCAAGAATTGGTGCTGCAAGAAAGCCCCCTACTGATAAAAACATAGGTCATGACATTTACAGGACTGAAAAGCAAATATTCTTCATGCTTCCTGCTGTTTGACAAATGACCTGCCATTGTTCCTGAGAGCACAACACAGAGCCACTTAGCACTTCTGGAAAGTGATCATGGAATAGCAACTAGTACACAGAGAATCAAGGGGACAAGTTTGCATGCAGTCTGTATGTGCATGGACATGACTTAACAGTAATGACCAGAGAGAACCTGTAAATAATCCTAAATACTTTCAAATGTGCCAGCAAGTCTATTGTTTATTCTTGGGTAAAAAAAATTTTAAAAAGGGGCAAGGGAAAATATTGATGTATATTTTTCACCACTTACTATTTTGTTTTTCTTCAGCTAAGAAATTAGGTTACCTTAGCTACCTAAACCTTAGGGTTTAGGGGTAGAGTCAGAGAAAGGTTAGCAATCAATCTTCTCCAAAGTATTCCAACATTCCTAATAGATTAGAGTGTCAGTTTTAAGGTCCAATATCGCACTACCTGGCAGGGTTAGACAGTGCTGTTAGGCCTCAGACAGCACTGTTCCAGACAGCCTCCACACAGAGCTCTTCAGCAGGACAAGGATTTCTTCTCTATTGTAAAGAAGTGCATTCCTTAATAAGCAATGCAATTCTACTCATCCTTCCCTGCACCCCATTCACAGAACGAAAAAAAAAAACTATCAATGACACTTTAAAAAAAAATGTATTTGCAACAACAATATTCAGAGATTTGGCATAACAGAAGCAGCTTCCAGCTGGGACAAACTAGTGGAAGAAGTGAGCAAGCAGTAATAAAACACCAAATGATGCACAGCTTAACCTATGGTTCCGTAGATTCCATAGTGCAGGAATGCAAACACCTTCCTCACTAGCCATCAGGAACTTGTACATGGGATGTATGCATGAGTTTACATACTTCCAAGAGAAAATCCTGTTGTAATAAAGTCCCATCAGCCCAAGACTGGCCTAAGTGCAGAGTTAATCAGTGACAAGACCAGGAGTAACATAATTAGATCCTCCTTGATGAAAACATCCAGTTATGCAAAGTCCTGTGAATTCTGCATGTGCCACACATGCCAGGAAAGGGATCAGAACACTGCACTGTTGGCTGGGTACCCCTCTTCCTATCCCTCACTCACATCTTTTAAGCAGCATCACACTCAGTCTGCCTGTCCAGCACTGAGAGGAGCCCAACCACAACTGTGCTAGACATAGGTACAGAATTAGAGCTAAGTGTCAAGTGCTCCATTGGTAAACTGGGAGAGAAACTGGTTTTTTTCTTTTGCTAAATCCACTGGTTCTTCTAGCCCTGAAAGACCATACAAAAACACCAAAGATGGGGCATATTTAGCATTAAGAAAGGAGCTATGCCAGGACACATAAGGGAAAAATTAAGTCTTTGCAGTAGGGCAGAGGTCACAAAACCTTATTTCATAAAGGTGCATTTAAAAGAACAAGCAATCTTTTAACCTGAAAATTCCTAAAGTAGGGACATCACTATACTGAATTTTGGGAACATTAGTTACTGGGCAAAGTCAGAAGATGCAACCAGAATTCAGGCAAATATGATCCATCACATAGAAAACACCACACACATATTATGTGGTTTTTGTGCATGAGACCCATAAACCAAAATATCAGTATAGGGGCAAAATCTACACAGTTAATGCTACAATGTTTGCAGAAATCTTTTATAATTTATACAGTTTCACTGAGTAGCTCTGGAATATAGTCTGTCAATTCTGGATATTTTCAAAGCTTGTCTTCCATAAATGCTTAATTGAATTACCTATCTTCAGAGTTCACCAATTTCTAAGCCTGTGAAGATTGATAGTGCTATCTAATTCTGGTATTTCTTTAGAGCATTTTTTATGCTCTCTTCTGTTATCAAGAGCAGATTTTCTACCATGTCAACAGAAGAAAAAAAAAGTGTTCAAATGTTACTGCCTTCCCATTGGAAAGCACTAATATTCATCAGAAAATAACCTATTTACTGCAAAAAGAAGTCCCAAAACAGAAGATTGCAAGCTCACCTCTAGCAACTAGTCACTACACTCCCAGAGCCGAGGTACTGTCTGCAAGCTGCATTTGGGAAAGCAGAGTGTGACATTAAGCCATTAGAGAGCACCCAAAGGAGGGCCATGAGGATGATGAAGGGTCCCAAGGGGAAGCCGTGTGAGGAGTGGCTGAGATTACTTTGTCCAGCCTGGAGGAGACTGAGGGGAGACCTCAGTGGAGTTACAACTTCCTCATGAGGGAAGAGGAGGAGCAGGCACTGGTTTCCTCACTGTTGACCAGTGACAGGATCCAAGGAAACGGGTGGAAGCTGCACCAGGGGCAGTTTAGGTTGGTTATTAGGAAAAGATTCTTCTCCCAGAAGCTGGTTGGGCACTGGAACTGACCTCTCAGGGAAGTGATCACAGCATCAAGCCTGACAGATCAAGAAGCATTTGGACAGTGCTCTCAGGCATTTGGTGTGACTCTTGGGGATGGTTCTGTGCAGGGCCAGGAGCTGAATTCAATGATCCTGATGAATCCCTTCCAATTCAGCATATTCTCTGATTCTAGGATGAGAAGATAAAGATGCAAGAGGAGATGCAGCTATTAGGTGAACAAATACCAAGTTACTTTTAAACAAATCTTTAAAGAACTGGAAAAGGCTATGTTTTCCATGCAGAAAAATTTTCTCAGCCAAGAACAATTAAGAGACAGCATAATGGACAATGTTATTGGGAAGTGCACAAATCCATGGGCATGCAGAGAGGGCAAAAGATGGCAAGGGGCTGTTTTTAAAGACAGTACGTTCCCAAGAGGTGACTTTGAAGGCAACTTCAAGGCTCACTTTGCTGAGATCCACATATGGGGAAAGTTGGTCTTGAACCAGCCCAAGCCCAGGGCCCAGTGCAGCTGCACTCTGCCATGACAACTGAGTTCCAGCTGTTCTCACCTGAAGGCTTCTCGGCTAAACAATCCTCATTTAAGCAACACCACAGTATCTGTGTAGGCACACACATGTTCTGGCTTAGACGCTCACTCTTCAAGTGACAAAAGTCACTGAAGACCAAAACCAACATTTGCTGGCTTTGTCCTCTGGTTAGGTTTTGTTTGCTTGCTGTTTTTAAATAAGAATTATGTTCATAGGTTGTTTGTAAAAATCTAATTTCACAGCTTTTATTCCCAGGAACCAGAAGTGATGAGAGCCCCAGCTGACTGAAAGCCACCTAGTCATCTTCTAAACACCTGTCCTGCGGGTCTGAGAGGAAAAAAAATAAGTGAATCCCACCATACAATCTCTCTCCCTTCAATTAATACATACGATAAAAGACAGCTTTACTCTGCATTACCAGCATGACTCAGACCAAAATAACAATTACAGAGACAAATGGGGCTGTGTATTTTGACTAACAGTTATACAAATGTTTTCTAAACTAGAATAAAATCCAATTACCTTATGAAGAAAACAAATCTACACTGAGGCCCAAAAGACACACACACAGACACACACACACACAGTTTTGGCATTAAAACTCTGCATAGATCAAAGATGCACTTCAGTCATCAGGGCCCCTCGTGTACAGAAGTCCTGCAGAAATCCAGCCATGGGACCAGGGCATCAGTGCCCTTGGGGCACTCAGCAGCTGCTGCCTGCAACCAAGCACAAGGCTCAGGAAATTAGAAAAAAGTGAAAGATCTTAAAGGGAAAAGGTCTATGACACACTCGTACACCTATATATTAGAAACTATTCAAGCTAAGACTCTAAAGATTCTTACTTTTAAGTCCATTTCCAAAATGCATTTTAAGTGCAATTTGTGCTTTTTCATGTGCTTATGATGTCACTGTCACCACCTGTCAACTACGTTCCAGTGCCACGCGTGCTTCCACACGGGAACAGCCAGTGAAGAAACACCCCACATGCCACGGCACAGGCAGGTAACACTTGGCAACTACTCTCCAGGCCAGTATAGCAAAAATCAGGGCTTACAGACACTTGGTTAAAACGTGAGTCACCTTTACCCATGAGCACAGCCCTGCTGGTGTCACGCAGACATCATGCACCCAAAGCAGGGTTTCCGCAACAGGGCCCAGAACAAAACTATTTGCAGGGAGAATTCCCGGTGCTCCCGCGTCCTGCCAGGGATGCGGCAGGAGCCGGCATCGCTGCCATGAGCACTCTTGGTACTGCTGCAGAAACACCATGGTTGGGTTTAGCCACAAGGGCTCCCTTCACCTCAACAGGATGGACTTCCAGGACTGAACTTCAGCATCTGAAAGGATGAAATGGAGAGCGAAAACCACAACAGTCTCACGTACTTGAACAGCGCTGCAGGGGAAAAGAATCCCACCCTGCATTTTCAAATTTATTGCATAATGTCATGATATGTGACTAAATACATTTCAGGCTACAGTGAGGACAAAAATCTCTAGAACGGTAAGTACTGGTGATACTGCATTATGAAAAGAATGGCAGCACTTAGAATCAATGTAAATCAACACATCTGGGAATTTTAGTTTTGCCATTTATGAAAGAAATAGTCTACACTGCAAAACAGCTAAACCTTAAGTGATGGAAAATGCTGGGATTTCATATTTGCCTTCTTCCAATCCAAAAGTCTCCAAGATACTTCACTGATACACTGTTATTTGAATGCAAATTATTGCAAAGACAAGTGTCCCTGTATTTTTTAAATTGTAAAAGTCAAGAGATGTTAGGCTAAGTCCCGTCCCCATCTTCTAGCAAAAGCAGGGGGAGGGGGAAAACTCCTCCAGATTACTTCTAGGGCTCTATCATTATTCCACAGGTGAAACAACAACATATAGAAGAACTTCACATAAAACAGTTCCCTCATATATTTTTTTTTAAACAGTAAGATAGTGCAACTTTTTAAAACACATTTATCACAACACAAATTAATTCCTTGCATTCATCTAAGTTCTCAACTTTATACCTTGGCACACAAGACATGAATTTTGTTTCATATTAAAAAAAAATTCACACCCTGGGAGAAAAAAAAAAGCAAACTGGCCAATTCTTCCCCCATTTATCTAGCAAAACCACCTTCTTCCTTCTGCCATTCAGTGAGTATAAAACAGGCTGTACAAGCCTCATTTCTGTGCTAAGTTAACTTTTAGAATTAAATAATTGAAATAGTTTATTAAAAAAAAATAATATATCCCCCCCTCCCCTGAAACACTGCTCATAGACAAACCGAATGGAAGTTTGTATTTCTTTCAATCTGCTTTGCATGCAATTCCCCTGAAAGGAATCAGAAACAAAGAACTGGTTTGCACGTTTGGTTTTACTCAGTTGTACCACGTGAAACGTAACAACACTGTGCACCGGAGCACGGGGGTCTTCCTCCACCGCCTGCTTGGGTCTCAAGTCTTGTCCAGACGCACCTGGGCGGGTCACTTAGACCAGGTTTCCTGGTTTCCGGTCCTGGCCTTTGCTGGGAACTATTGTGCTCTCTGAATTGTTCTGCTGAAACTGAAGTCTGCTCCCCCTCTGCGAGGAAGGAGGCATGTTGCTGTGCTGGTGGTGGAAAAAAGAGGAGCCTGGGTAGTGCCCCATGACCTCGCTGTACGTCGGGGGTGGTCCTTCCATCCTTCCATTACTGCTATAGTTGGTTGCACTTATGCCCGAATTGCTGCTGGGTGGGCAGGGGCCCCCATTGTACATCGAGATGTCTATCAAGTCGCTATCAAAAATGGTTCGGTTGGGCGGCGCCCTGACGGATTCCCGGTTGAGCTCCATCTGCTGCTCGGGGTCCCGGAGCTGCAGGGTGCACGGGCCCTGGTACGGCGGCGGCTCTTCGCCGTCGGAGAGGGAGATGGTCGGAGGAAGGTCAATCTCATGCTGCATGTAAGGGTAAGTGGGCTGGAAGCGACTGAACCGGTCCCGCTGCATAAAAGATGGGGTGGTAAATCTGTCCCTGGACCTTGGGGCGTACATGATCTGAAAAGGGAAGAGAGACACGCGTGACTCCACGCCTGCACAAAGCGCTGCGGGTGCTCCGATCCTTACAACGAACTGATAAAACACAGAGTGCTTCTTTTTGCCACCTGTCTTGGAGGTTAAACCCAGCAGATACCCTACACATGTGTGGCCACATGCATGCAGGTGGAGAGGCAGGAGGGGTGTGGGAAGGATTCAGCACAATTGAGAACAGCTGCACAAAGGAAGCCCCAGACCCCACAGAGCTCCTTCTGACATTGAAACATTCCAAATGATTCTGTTCCTGAAACCAGGAAGTGAATTATCTCTAGTCTCAGTAACTGTACTACAACAATGTCTCAATACTGAATTTCAGCTGCAGTCTGAGCTTCCTCCTCCTACTCAGAGCTAATGCATGCCCAAAGAATTCAGATGGTCATTTGAGTACAATCTGTAAAGGCTCGGCATACCTCACGCCTTCACTATCAGAGTGTATCAGGTGTCCTCCACCCTCTCAGTTCTCAGCCAGACCTCAGCCTCTGTGGAGAACCTAAAAAGCTTCTGCATTGTGATGGAAAATATGTCCCTGGTATTTTAAACCCCGGAAAAGGACAGGCTTTACAAAAGGAAGCGTTCAAGACACTCTGTGAGGTGCTATTGCTCCTCACTTGGTCTATCCCAGATCTGGACTGACATAGCAGCTTCTCAGATCTAGATCTATCAAACTGCCTTTCTCTTTTTTGGATCTTTGCAGGGTCTTCAACCACTGAGCTTCACAGATGTGGGGTCAATCACCAGGAAGTTCTGCTGCTTGTCACGGGACAGCTGGACCACTCAGAGCAATACACCCACAAATTATTACACAGACAAGGGATCTGTGCTGGCTGGAAGATGGGAGTCACTGGTGATAGGATACGTGTCATAAATCCAAAAAAAGTTCAGGGACAGGAGGAACTGGTCTCCCAGCTTCCAATGAATACTCAAATTACTGAGCCACACCTCCACCACTTGTGAATGCCTACTATGACACAGCGAGTTGCTGATGGAGATGAGATGCCAGGTAGGCAGAATTTCTTTCTTTAATGAAAAGATCTCAGGAATTTATGAAATGCGTGTTAAGTCAGGCTTAGATGACAGTGTGAACTACACCAAAAAAGCTTTCTTTACAAAAAAACAGATGCATGTTTTTGAAAGGAACCAAATATACATTACAGGAAAAAAACGAAAGCACTTGGTGAAGATAGTCAGAAATCTGTCAGTACCTCTGAAGCACCCTGGCGTGAAACCGAGCTTTCTGAAGGCCACAAGCACCCCTCCTGAAATGTGGAAAAAAAAACAACATAAAAAGAAAATTAATAGAGCACATCACCATCACTCAATTATCATCACAGCTCTTAACTAGCAGTCATCTTCTAAGGACTGGCTGTCTCCAGGAGCTAAACAAGCAATATCCCACTCCTTTCTTTCCAAAACATGAGCAAAGAGCAGCTCCGCTCCCAATCAAGTCAAACTTGGTCCATTTTGCAAGTGCCAAGATGTCATCCACAGCACCCAGCCCCACAGGCCATAAGGATGCAGCAAGCTGGTGGTGGCTGAGAGAGTGTGGCAGCACATGGAGATGACAGGAGACACCTCAGCACCTGAGTGCTGAGCAGGTACCCATCACCTCCCAAACCAGCAGGGGTGGCAGGTCTGACAGAGGTCTGCCAGCCAGGATCCCGATTGCGCACCACAGGCAAAACAGTTCACAACAAAACCCAGCGTCTGTAATCTCAGTGAAGGGACAGAAATACAAAACCCAGAGATAATCTGGTCAAAACTGACAGTTTCCCAATTCCCACCATAAACAGCAGTTAAAGCAGCTGAGGTTTCAGTCACTTTTTCAACCACTTCTCCAATCACCTTCTCAGGTCGAAATATTTTCTCTCACGCCTTGAAATGCTGTTCTGACATCGTACCAGGACTCAGGGCAGAATAAAAAGGTGAAGAACAGTATGTCTATAAAATAGCTTAAGGTGTATCATTACTTTTCTTCTCAATTAATTGTTTAGAGTAGCAGTAACTCCCACAATCAATTTATTTTACTGGAAAACTTTGAAGTTGAAAAGGACATTATCACAGCAGCTACAAAGCACAGAACTTCAGTCTTGGTGCACAGAGAAAATCAAAATATAGTATAGTCATGACTATTTTCTATTTAATTCAAGTTTTACAGACATAAAAAAATCTCAGGAACTGGAAGGAAAATGCATACTGTCCCCAAAAGCATTACCATGTATAGACTGCTTCCAAATCTTACTGTACTGCTTCTTCTCACCATAGCATCTTTCACATGTAAAAATAGACCCAACTAGATGTTCATCATGACACTCAGAGACCAAAAGCTGTCTGTGATCTTGTCAGGAGAGTCCACCACAGAGGAAAGCTGCTCTAAAAGGACTCTCCCACAGGATTCAGCTGTTAAGGGAAATGCTCTGAATAGCAAAGCTGGTACACTTCTCTTCTGTAGCTTTAGAAAGCAAAGACAGAGAGTGGCTGACAATTGCAATTATTTACAACTTCCCCAAGTATTCCCCTTTGCATGAAAAATACATGAAAGACAAATCTTATGCAAATGCATGTATTTCAGTGCCTAGATAAGGTTCTGTCAGTTGAAGAAATTTTAACGTGGAACTACACACATACATTTATATACATAGCTGTACACACATTTCTTTCCATTCCTTCAGTACCCAGGTGCTCTCACTTTGAAACATCTCAGGGTATGTTTGCACAGTTAAAGGCAATCAGGTTATCAGCAGTTATCAGGTTATCAACAGGCACCAAACCCGCTGCAACTGTTTGTAAAACATATTAGTCAAAGCTAAAGTTCTCAACTAACTGCTCCTGAATTACAGGTTCGGAAGAGAGGAAAAAAGGCAAAACCAACAAGCCACCCAGAAAGAAATAAATTCGACTTCCACCACTCATATTACTTAAACTCCTGTGTGAGAAGGAGTTGCTGATGAGGATGTGGAAACAACTTCCATCCTAGGGCCCATCTCCCCAAAGGCAAGAGGGTAAGATGAGTTCAGAGACATGGTGCAGCATATGGAGAAAAACTTGCACAGAGATGGAACAGGACCTGCTCACTGAGCCAAGACTCCCAGATCTGCTACCAGCCATGCCGAACAGAAATAACTCGTTAGAAGAGAGGAGTTGCCTGTTACTTTTACTGCTCATGAACACTCCTGAATCCCAGAACACTCAAAGGCCCTGCCTGGAGGCACTGCAGCTACTACAGGGATCCCCCACTAATCCAGGGCACAGCCATAGTCACACCAACATGAGACCAAAGGTGCCCAAAACTCTCCCCACTCCGGGATAACTACTTAAGATGGTAAACAGTTTGGGATGCAGCTGAACTCTGAGGCTGTGAGATCTTTAGGATGCAAGGATATGTAACAATATCCCTGCTGTGACAGTATGTCCTACAGTTCACCTGTAGCTCCTCCCCTCCCCAAGGTTTACCGCAGAGAGAGCAGCAGACTGAATAAATAACTTGGCAACAGCCAACCCCGAGCAAGATCTCTATCCCAGGAGAACTCCCCAAGCAGATGGCTAGGTAGTGTGTGCCCAGCATGCCCACACTGGAAAACACCAGGCTCACACACGTGCAGACCAACCTCATCATGCTTGGTCCAATGACACAGAACAGAATTCCCTCCTCGCCAAGGCCAGACTAACTGATCTAACACTGAACTTCTGTCCTCCTGACACCACTGCATCTACCACAAGAGATGGTACTACCTACCTTCCTCAAATCTTTATTTAAGGGAAATTCCCCCTTCCCTGCACTGGGTAGATACCACCTAACCCTAGGGCTGGTGCCCACCAACTCCACTGACCTCGGGGAGATGGCAAGAGGTAGAGATGTTGCAGAAGAAAAATATCCCCATGACTATACCCCACCAACATGAGACATAGATGTAGGAAATAACGTGCTAGAACCACCCTATCCAATCTGGAGTGACTTATATTGAGAGAAAGTGTTCTTGCTCTCTACTTGTCCCTGTGCTTACAGACCTTCCTTTGAAAGCTAAAATGCTTCTCCTGTGCTCATATCAGTGAAAATCAGATGAGAAGTGAAAGCATTTGTATTTATATTAGGGATTTGTACAAGTAGTTATTAGGTATGTGCAAACAAGACTAAACTTGAGCAAATGCAATTTACCTGTATTTTGATAAGGGCAGTACTTCATTTACCTGCTTCTTATAGACTGTCAATAGCTAGACCACCTCAACTTACTCCTTGATCAAAAGACTTCATGCATGAGCTTCAATACTTAAAAGTAACAAAGAGAGAAAGCTTATGCATTTGTTCCCTATATTCATTTTTAACATTGTTAGGCTTTGGAATGAAAATCCTAGCACCTACCAGTAATGCCAAGCAAGAAAAATCTTAGGGATGCACCTGTGTCTTTTGCTGACCATTGCCATTTTTGGGTTTCACTATAATTTACAGAAATTAACTTTGTGATTAGGTTTCAAAATAGCAGCATCATTTAATAAATCCAGCTGAGTGATTACTTAATTATCTTAGGGTGATGATTATTTAACTCAATATTTAGAGCTTAGGAGACTCCATAAGCCTAGGATAATTTGCTATTTCAAATTTTACAAAGCTTTATAGTCTCTATAATTAAACAGTGTAGGAAGATGACTTCTGGAGGACATTTTTAAACTCTGAACTACACACTGTCATTCAACTGCCCCAATGAGCATCAGCCCATTCACAGCCAGCAGGAGAGATATTCACCAGAACTCAGGAGAAATTATAGGTAAAAATTTACACTCAGCAAAAAGTTTTCCTCAAACTGTAATAAAGCAAAAGGATCCCTGTGCTTGTTATAGCTGAGATAGAGCTAATTTTCTTCATAGCAGCAAGTATGGGGCCATGCTTTGGATTTGTGAGGAAAACAGTGTTGATAACCCAGGGATATTTTCACTATTGTTGAATGGTGCTTACACAGAATCGGGGCCTTTCTCCTCCTCACCTCACCAGCAAGGAGGCTGGGGGTGCACAAGGAGCTGGGAGGGGACAGAGCCTGGACAGCTGATCCCACTGACCAAAGGGACATTCCAGACCATAGGGCAGCATGATCAGTATGTAGAGCCAGGGAAAGAAGAAGGAAAGGGGGACATAGGGAGCAAGACCATTTGTCTTCACAAGTCACTGCTATACACCATGGAGCACTGATGCCCTGGCACTGGATGAGCACAGGTCCAGCCCTGAGAAGTGGTGGATGAATTCCTTGTTTTGCTTTCCCTGTGAAACTGTCGTGATCTCAGCCCACAAGTTTTCACTTTTACCCTCCTGATTCTCTCTCCCAGCCTGCTGGGAGTAAGTGGTTGTGTGGTGCTTAGTTGCCAGCTGGGGTTAAACCATGACAATCCCATATAATCCAAACTTTTTCTTTTTTTGCTGACTGTTAAGGAGATTTACAGGCCTTCTCCACTATTAAGTTTCTGTGAAATAGAACTCTGCCTGAAATTATGTTTTCTGAGAGAAAAAGTCCATTTTTCACTTTCTAAAATGCATTACAATTATTAAGACTAACCCTCTTTTCCCCTTAACACAGATTTTTATTTTATTTTTATACAAAAATGTACATACACGAATACACACACTTCTTTTGCAAATGAAATGTTCCAGATAGCAGTGTAGTTTCTGATTTTGGCCCTAGGTGGTACCTTACACCACATTAAAGCAGTCAGTGGCTTGCTGAAAACACTCCAGGAAGGCACAGGGACTCATTCCCCCCCCTTAACTTCCTGGGTGATACAGACCACCACAGCTTTGAAGACAGCAACAAAAAAGCAAAACAAAGGATTGTGTTGTCCCCAAAAGAACGATGAGTATTCCAGCAGGATTGTTCGTTTCTTTAAAAGCTATTCCTCAAGGGCAGGAAAGGTGACGCTGTCTAACAGAGCGGCACATGGTACCAAGGAGAAGTATTCCAGAATTAGGGAGAGTGCCAAGTCTCTCTCACATGTAATCTGCCTCCCTACACTTACTGCAATTATTCCTGTTACTTAATGCTTTAAAACTTTTATTTCCCCAACTCCACAGCACTTCATCACTTTAAGTAATCTTCATTTATCTGAAGGGAGTAAGTATTATTATCTTTCCTCCTTTGTTTGGAGATGAAGCAAGTTGCCCAAGGTGACACACTGAGTCAGGCGCCACCCAAAGCCAGCACTCCTCACCTCTAGTCCTACCTGCATATTTCTTGGACAATTCTGCCCTTATTAAACATATAATGACTTTACTGTGGGAGACTTCAAAGGGCAGCAGCCGAGCTCACTGTCCCTCTTGGCAGCACTCCCTGAGGAGAGGCAAACCCATGTCCCTCAAGGAGACAGCAGGAGAATACAGTGCACATCCAGCCCCTGCCAAATGATGACTGGTACAAACAAAAAGATTTGGCAAAGCAGGGTGGTCTACAGCACTCACACTCTCTCCTGGCTGTAGTCTGGGTTCTTGTTCCCAGTGGGATTTTCTTTCTTTTGCATATGTCAGTAAGAAAATGAGAATGAGTGGCCTAGGGACACCAGCAGGGAACAGCCAGACTAATGCCAATGCCAGTAGCAAATAATTTAAAAGACCAGCAGGAAAGACTAACATTTGAAATTACTGACAAATCCCTGAGCTGTCAATATTATTGAGCATTTTCTGTCACCCTCCTGACATTCCTCTTTTATTCTGAAATAGCTGGTACAGGGAAGAGGGGAGTATTTTTTACAGCTGTGCTCCTAGAGCTTGGCATCCAAGACTGGCATTCCCAACAGAGGTTCTAATGCAAGCTGACTAGCCTGAGCAGTAATGCTGCCCTTGGTGCTGGGAGGCAGGGGCTGGTCAGGGTGAGCATCCTGTGTGATGGATGCAGGGATTTGCTGCCAGGAGTAGGCCTGGGGCAGTCCAAGGGTTCAGCACTCATTCAACATCTACTTTATAAAAGAAGACAAGCAAAGACATCAGGCTAGGGAAAAGGAATGAAATTAGGAACATCAGAAGCTCATTAAGTACCTCTCTGTAAATCAGTTAATCTCTTTCCCCTCAATGTCCCCGTGGAAATCACTGGTGATGACATTAAGAGTTAATCATTGGGAAGCAAGATTTATCTTTGTTTTGTCCCAGCAAACAGCAGAGTGCCACAGCAGCAGCTCAGCTTCAGCTACCTACATTCCAGCGGGAGTGTATTGGTTACCAGCAACAGTGCCCTCCCAATACAAGGTCAACAAAGGCACAGACAGCAACGCTGCAACACAGATCTCCCCTTGGATATCAGACACACACACCCTGTGCACAGATGCGCCTTTCCAAGGCTGCCACGTGGCTCTGCCCCAAAATCCCCCAGCACTGCCATAGCATCAGTTGTTCCCACACGAGAGGTTCTGTTGTTTCAAAGTGAAACAGCCCTTGGGCATGCTCCTGGTGTATTCCACCTTTTGTATCCCTCTCAGGTGTTCTGCAACCCTTGGCTTGCTCCCAGCTGTGAAGCCCAACACTGCTGATGGATAAGCCAGCAGCAGGAAATGTTCAATATTTTATCCATTGTGGTACAGACACTGTTCAGCATCTTGCAGGCTCACTCCAGGCTACTGCTCATGCCAACATGGTTATCGCTCAGCATCTTTCAACATCTCAATTATGACCCCAAAACTCTTCTTTCTGCTAATGTTAAAACAGGACTGGAATGTTTAATGGCTTCACTAAGAGAAGGTAGGGCCTGCCATAAGAGGGCAAGCAGCACCCTCAGCACTGCAGCAGAAGCACCCACTGCTCCTGAGCCCTCAGGGCTTGTCCTGCCCTCTGCTGTGATCTGCTTAAGGCCTTGGCCCAATAACCAAGGTAAAAAAATACCAAATACCAGAGAAAAGACTGGAAGGTGATACCCCCGAGGAATTAATAGAAAAATAAAGAAAAGATAAAGATGAAGTAGTCACACAGAAGTGTATTTACAGAACAGGCATGTAGTAACAACATTTAGTGTGCACTTGCCAAAGAGCAGTCTTTTTTTCTATGACTGGTACTTTTTCTGCTCTCCAAACATTATTTCAAATGTTAACGCTTGTGATTGCAGTGATTTCATCTTTTTAATATTCTAATTTCTGACTTGGCCTGGAAGTTGAAATTCCCATTATCATCCTCTTTTATTTTTATTTTACTTGATGATGTTTGTTTGGGTTTTTTCCCTTTGTTTGTATAACCATGAAGTTCAAGCAGAAAAAGAAATCCAGTAATAACTTTTATTTCATTATTTCTGATGCCTGGCCCATGAAGCTGGTAATAAAGGCAGTAGATAATTCACCTGATCACTCTTATAACCCTCTCTAAAATAATCAGAATAAAAGAGATCAGTTGCTTTAATTTGCTTTACCATCTTCTTTCAAGAAATTTTTCCATTCACTATTTCTCTACCAAAAGAAGACTTAAGTCATAATAATATTTTCTTCAGGCATTAGTGGTTAACAAACACTTATATCTGTTTTCAGAGTCTATTTATCATTAAAAAAAAAAAATTCCCTTGCAAGAAAATCCACTTGGATAGCATGTGCACGCAGAACAAGGCCTCCCTGGTATAAAAAAATTAATCTTAGAAATGTATAACCTGCATCTCACCACTCACACTATCTATTATATTGTGCAAGTCACTCCACTGTAGACAATGAGAACAGACTGGTCATTTGTAGTTTCTTACCACAGAGCATTTACTTTAGTTTTTTGACCCTCATTCTCTGCACACTGCTTTTAAGGTTTATACTGCACAGCCAGTTTCTAAAAGAATTCCCTTGTAACATCTGAGACAAAGTTTTTGACATCTGAACTCGGAGACCTCTAAATCCCCATTCCCCACAAGCACAGCCTTCTTCTAAGAAGAGCTGCAGCTTATCAGAAACTCAGATGAGTAATAGTGATGACAAATCTATACCAAAGGCTTTCAAAAGAATTAGTAACTGGTTCTTGCCATCTCCTCATCAATTCCCATGAAGTGCTCACTTGGCTGTGATTACTGTTACTTATAATGGTGACATCAAACTGAAACTGAGTCAGTGTTTTAAAAATTATTTAAGATCAGTTCTGGGTACTAAAGCAGCTCCCGAGTCCCTGCTGCCAAACTGCATGTTCCTCTTCACAAGAAGGTGAAGTTTTCTCCCTTGTGCCCAAGAGAAAAAAAAAAACCAAAACACTGCCTCTGATAACAGACAATAGTAATGAACCATACAAAGGAAATAATGGGTTATTTCATGCATTTGACAGCTTACTACAGTTTAAAAAGATTTGTGAAGATGAAAATGCACTTCATTTATCTCAAACTATTTCATTTTAGACATCTGTAGCAATTATAGCTAACACTTTTCAGACAGATTTGTTGTTCTTGAATTACAGTGTCCATTTCAGAACAACAGTCAAATTAATCTAGTCAGTTCTTCCAGTCCTTAAATCCACGAGGTTAAGGTTTGACAAGTTCCAGTTTCATATGTAACCAAATTAGAGCTAAGCATTCCTATGCTACCAAAGTGCCAGGCAATGAGGCAGCCTCTCCTTGAGGAGGCAGCTCCTCTCCCTACCCCTGCAGACTCCAAGGCAAGAGCAATTCACCCCAGCAAAATGGCACAGGTGATGCACTTAGAGAGAGCTTTGGGAACCCTGCATTGTCACGCTGTACAGCTGACTTTCAGAAGGGAGCTGCCAATTGCCAGGATTGCAGGGAGGTGGCTCCACAGCAGCCACTGTGGCATCTCTGCCTCCTACCCTGTCAGTGCTGCCTCCCCTGCTGAAATCTAACTGTAACAAAAACAGCAAAAGCAAAAAGCTAGCAATTAGTGTTCAGCCAGAGCAGTCCCCTGAGGCCTCTCACCACAACCCTGGCAGCTCCCTAAGGAGCATAAAGAGGGAAGAAACCTAAGACTGGAATGGATAAAAAGGTGAGACTGTGGAGTTAGAACTGGTGTAAACCATTATGAGATCACAGCACTCAGTTACAATCCAACTTTTTCTGACAGCAAAATGAAGCTGTCAGAACACTGTTACCACGAAATCAATGCATCAAAAGCTGACTTCATAAATGTCCCCTTGGCCATCACTGTCAGCAAAGAGGCCAAAGGCACCACTCTGAGAAAAGCACATCAGAAGAACGGACCTCCCTGCAACACCACAAGACACTGCATGGCTTGTGAGATATCCCAAGGTCAGAGACACACCGTGGTTAACCCTCACAAGAGAACAGAGCATCCCACCCAGCAAATTTCTGGCACATAAGGCAAATTAGGCACCCAATTACTAATGGGTTGACTAAACAGTCTTAACAAGTACTGACTGAGATTCCATCTTAAGCCTTTGACTCTGTAACAACACATCTTAAGCACTCCAGTCCTTGGAGAGATCCTTCTTCTAGTCTCTTCTTGCTATTCTAGTGAAACAAACATTACATTTTCCTGGGCCCTTACTGGGACAGTGGTTTTGATCCAGCGAACAGCCATGGCAGCTTCACAAAACAGTAGCAGCCTAAACACTCCAGGGTATCACACAATATATGGAAAGTCACGACAATGTGTATTTCAAATCTTTGCCCCTCAGCTAATCTCCATTCACTCCCCTTCCAAATTCCCCTCTCAAATTACAGCAGCAGCAAACACAATGTCACATCTAAGCCTCTAAATGCAAAATTAATACAGGCTACATAAAATGTAGCAGGGTCTAAAAATAATCAAAGACAGTGTACCTTAAATTTGTGTTCCAAATTTGTTTTCTACTGACAAACACAACTTTGGCAAAAGACCTAACTATAGGGAGTATTAGAAGTGAAATCAGAAGTTTTTCCAGCAGTTGCCTGTACCAGAGCTCTTTGGGAGGCTTTGCTGCAGGCCCACACAAGTTTGGTGCAAGGGGTTCACACTCACCGTCTGCAGAGTTTCCTCCTGTCTTCTGCTTTGGCTCTGTCGGTTGATAAAGGAGCGTGTCGAGAGTTTGTAATGGTTCAACAAGCAGATGATCACTACCACCATAACAGTTATAACCACGATTATAATGATGATTTGAACAAACTCCAGTTCAGCTAAAACAAAGAAAAAAAAGAGGAAAATGTGTCATCAACACACAGAAGGTTAACCATCAAAGCAACAACCTGAAAAGAACCTCAATATATCTCTGATTGATCTGGCTTGAGATACTATTGTTGTCCATTCTACAAAGTGTTGTGAAGAAAACTGTTCTAAAAAGTATGAAAATTATTTAATTTTGCCAGACCAAATTGATCAGCATGAGAAGTTGTAGGTCAAAACTAAGAAGCTTCTTGGTGATCCTTTTTTGCAGCCTCCACAGGCAAGAAACTCTTCAACATAAACACCACAAGATGAGCCTTTTGGAGAAAACAATTTCACTGAACAAAAAACCAGAAAGAAACCACATACACACAAACCTCACTCTATTTTAATAGCCACCTGTAATACCAACAGAGTCCAGAGGGCTCCATAAGCTTCAAAGCTTGAGAGGAATCAGGACACCTTATCTAGTACACTACCCTTCATTTTTTTATCAAGTAAATAGGATGAAAGCTATTTAACTAGAGTGGAAAACTTTAAGCCTATTGAATCTACACGCAGTATAATTTTCTTCTCTCCAACTACTGTAACACTAACTTTTCTAGTCAGGATTTTTCCCAGTCAGGTAAAAATCTAAAAAGAGCTCTGGTACTCTAAAACCAGTTATGTTCCACCACAGTTAAAAATGACAATGTGTAATACAATTACAATGAACTCTGTCAGAACCCATCATCTTATCTGAATCCCTGCCTATACCACAAATATTAAGTATATTTAGAAATGAGTCACTCTTGCACCCTTCTGGCTACACTGGAGCAGCAAGGATGAGCAACAGAAGGGGAAAAATTGCCCTTTGGAGTTACAGAGTTGATGATATTTCTATGGAAACAGCATTGCTCACAGGGGATGCTCTCATCTTGAAAGACAACTCCAGTTAATGGGAGGAGGTCTTTGGTTGCTAGGCTGGTAGAAAAAGCAAAGAAACAGCTCAAGTTGCTCAGTTTCAGTACTTTCCAAAAGGGGCACTACTTTTTGGATGCAAAAATATGAACTCTGGGGAACTGATTCTAACTTTCTGTTTTAAAAAGCTAGCGAGGAAAGAGATGACATACAAAAGGACAGAACAAATACCAGAAAACAAGACCCCTACCCCCCTATCCCTAATTTGTAGCCACCCTCAGCTTTCTGTGTGACAGCAGAATACTTGTGCAGACACAACACAACTGTGAAACTGAGCTAGAAAAACACCACTCAAAAATAAAATCCAAGATGAAGCTGCAGTGGACCTAAGGGAAACCCAAGGCTGCTTCATTATTCTAAGATCTCTTACAGGCAGAACGGCAGATTAGAGGAGCTGCAAGTGTGCTGGTGTCCAGTGGGGGCTGGTGCCAAGGTCCAGCTGTCTGTCACAAGCTACTGCCAGACACATCCACACCACCAAAGTGCTGAGCGTCTACAATCGTCTCCTGAGGAGTAACTAAGCCTACTTAAGACTAAGGAGAGAGTAAAGGGCAAAAATATGTCTATCATTTTATCACTCTTTGCTGTTAAGTACTTTCCACTCATCATTAAGACCACCAACATTTTCAAAGAATTTGGTTAGTCAGTGCTTTGTGCTCTGCTTTTGTTATCAACCCCACAAGCAGGGCAGAGATCTCTCTCTTTTCCCCCTCTCTTGCGTCACTGGAAGCTAACAATGTCGGCACCAAAAGATCAAAAAGCCGGAAGAACAGAATTAATTAAAAAATAAACCCACCCAAACCACAGTTCAGTTAAAAGTCAGTTTTTATTGGCTCAGAAACACAGAACACAGACTTTACACAGTTGACAGCTTCTGCAATTCACTTAAGTACTAAAGGGTGTCTTTATCCAAACTTTTTTTGGGTCCACGTCACACGTAAGACTGGAAATTGAGAGACTGCTGTTAAAGGGCAACACGCAAAACAAGCAATGTTGATTTAGGCTTTCCTAGAATGCACAGATCACTAGAATGACATGTTACTTCTCTGGCAGCCAAGGGCAGAGTCTTCTAAATTTATCGGGGCCCCTGCATTTCAGCGGCAAGGGACAGTACCTCTCCCTTAGAGGTGAGTGATTTGGTCTGCGAGCACTTCCCGTGGGAGGGAATAATTTGAAAATGTTTGATTAAGACAAAGCCATACAATAAAGAAAATAAAAACCACAGCACACAGCTGTGAGTACATGGGATTTCCCACCTCCAGTTTACATTGTAAACACCAAACTGCAACAAAAAAACTTACTCATGGTTCAAGAGGATTTCCTCAATGGAAAATAGGGGAAAAAGATAATTTAAAATCTATTCCTGCTCCTGAGTGACATTCCTGCTGCTCATTAGGTTATTAGCAGAAAAAGCCAAAGGCAGACTGCAGCAGTCCGTATTTGCTGGCACTGTTCAAGGCCATTTAAATAGTTCCTAGAGGCTGCTGACAGGCACTGGGTCACCCCGGCCCCCACCACGTCCACTGCCCAACACCTGCCAGGCGTGAAGGGCCATCGCCTTCCAGACAGGCATCTCCTGCCCACTTGTCCTAAAAATTCACTGGGCAAGAAACCTGGCAAAGCTTCAGGAAGAGAAATGCCTCGGTTTTACTACCCCGAGCCCGTCCAACTCACATATATCTGTTTCTTTACACGCAAGAAACAACATTTCTAGTAAAAAAATCTCTAGGGTGAAAAACCCTAAAACCAAACACAAGCTTTCAGGGTAAACGCCCAACGCGGAAAAGACAACTAACTACACGTTGATTCAAATCACCTTCTCAGAAGAGCTCGAAATGAGAGACATAATTGACAACCCTATCAGCAATCACAGCAGACCGTCACCCCGAACCTCCCCCCGCACACAGACCCCGCAGCTCCGCCGGCGAGTGCTCCCGGGGCGGCCCGGGCTGTGCGGTGCCCCGG
>VWYI01047456.1:74657-256241 GCA_013399455.1 Anthoscopus minutus
CCAAATCTCGCTACCGGCGTCACACAGACAGCGAGAGTCATCCGGGGATCCTCGCAGCTGCGGGGCCGCGGGATCCTGACCCAAAGTTTCACGGGCAGACGTGTGCGTCCGTGTGCTTAAAATATTAGGGAGTCGCATTCTGGAGCTATTCTGTGAAATCATAACCATCAGAAGGAATAACGCCAGTAACCTCAAGTTAAAAAAAAAACCAACAAAAAAAACCAAAAAGAAAACCAAACCGAAAACAAAAACCAAAAACCCGAACTAAAGAAGGAGGGAAAAGAAGAACACTGGGCTCCAGCCGCATGTGTTTCTTTGGCAGAACTCCCAGCTCCAGAAGTGCTTGCCTTCCCCTGAAGCCCTGTACCTGCCAGTGAACCCCTGTGCTGTCCTTGAACCCCTGTGCCTGCCCCTAAACTCCTCTGCCTATGCCAGAACCCCGGTGCCTATTCCTTAACCCCCCTGGCCCACCTGAGCCGCTATGCCTGCCTCAGCCCTGCTACTGAGCCAGCGTTTCTGACGCCTTTCTGGCTGATGAACACTGCCAGATGGGTTCCCCATCCCGGTCCCCACCTGTATTCTCACACAGAGCACCACAGTGGAGGCCAGCAGCAGGGACTGAGCGCTGTCCCTGCTGCCACTGTGCATAGGAACAGCACAGTGCCACAGTGCCTCTGCCATGTTAGGAAGCACCATTAGCACCGTGTCTCTCTACTCCCAGGATGTTCCTCCTGTACTGGCTTCACCGTCATGGCCAAGACTCCTCCCGTTCCGAGTTATTTCTCTGGATTATGGTGGCATCCCCAAAGCACTGAATAAGATCAGTGTATTTACATGAACAAGAAAAGTGACTTCACCCTCTGCTCCCCACTTGGCCAGGGCCCTGGAGCTCCTGAAAGCACAGGAGATGGGCTGCGGCCCTGGCGAGGCTCCATGCCCCTCTTCCTGCAGGCTATGGCTGGCTCAGCTCAGCTCACACTGCTCCCCCCCTCCCCGAACAGGTCCCCAGGACACTCTGGCACTGACCACAGAGGCAGACCCACTGCTGCCCATGCCTTTCCTGTTTGTAAATCCCATGGCCACCCTCAAATAAAAAGATGCCCTAACTCAAAGTCAAAGAGCAAAAGCCAGGAGGGGAAAGAGGCTGAGAGGAGTGGGCCCACTTAAAGTCACCTATCAAGCTAGCACTCTGAAGTGCCAGGGGGTTAAAAATATTAGGGAGACATATCCTGCTATATATATCCACAGCACAGAGCAGGGCCCCTCTCCTGGTTACAGGCTATCCCCACTGTCTGGATTTATTAAACTGTTGTTGACGTTTAGCTTGATACTACAAGGTCTAAGGCCTCAATCCAAACACAACAGTCAAGCTGGGGGACAGTGATTGTGGACTGTAAATAAATATCCTTTGAGAGTTCCTAGAAAAGCAGAATGAGTTTAAATTATATATCAAGGGAATGTTTTTGTGCAAGTGGAGTATTAACCAAGTACAGCACTGTTACCAGCAGAGAGAAGTAATTAAGTACAGAGAGCAAATGTAGAGCACCTTCAAATTACAATCTGATTGTCCTTAAACTACTTTGAAAACAATTAATTGAACAGACAAGACTTCTAAACATGGCTGTTGTGTGGGCATACCCACTCAATGTGTACAGAGCTTCTGCTGAGGCCAATTATCTTCCTGTTGCAAACTCTGTTTTCAAGGACTTTGTAAGACAAAAGTTTCTGAGCCAAAGACTGACCCACATACATCATTCCCCAATCTCGTGTTTTAAATGAGAAGTTGGTTTCAGATGAGTGCAGTTTAAAGACTACAAAGAAAGCATAAAACAAACCAAAATAATATATTGGTATTAATGCTTCTCCTTTACTTTACTCATACAATTGAACTGTAGATGTTTAGAGCCTTCAGTTCCTGAAGAGCATTAACCCATGACATAAAATAATTTGCTTTGGCAAGACTGGAGATTCAGCACACAGACTGATAACTAACACACTTTACTCCCTCTCTAGCCCAATACCCACCAACTACTATTGTACAAGTGCAGGCACAATGACTGCAAAATGGTTACAGACTTCTGTATCCCTAAGTATCTGATAAGCATCCTCAAGAACATTCTCAGTACAATATTTGGCTCATCACCTCTTTAGTAAGAATTTATCACAAACTTTTAAATGTGAATCAAGCCCTGTTCCCGAGAGCCCATATAAGCTTATCTTTCAACAAGAATGGGGGACCAGCTTCCTGCTAAAATTCTGAGTAGCAGGTTTCACCATGACCTCTGAGCAGGAGGGCTGCTCTGGTGTCAGGGTTGAAGCTCCTTAAGCAGGTTCTGGCACAGAGTCATAATGCTTCTCCACAGGCCATTACAAGTCTAGCATATTAATGATAAAACCAAGGGCTAGTTAAACTTGGGAACAGGTGAAATTTTATGAAGGACATGTTCACTGATCTGCCTCCTCAGATCATTACTGGGAAAACGAAGGACTCATTCTGGAACCCACAAGAACAAAACCTGAATTTTTTATTTTACTGCCAGTAAAGATGTTAATCTCAAGTGTAAAGAAACAGTCATGCTTTGGTGACCAAAACTGGACAGATGCTGCTTTCTCGATTTGAGTTTTGCATTTCTGCTACTTCTCTCTTTTTTTCTAATTCTCTAAAGACACTACTGACTGTGGGCAGACTCTTGACCAGCCCTTACTTTGAAGAGTAAGAGAAAACCCACAGTCTTGAAACTGGACAATAAGGGAGTGTTTCCTCCTGCCTGAAACCAGCAGGTTTCCCTTGGGGAACCTGGACAGTGAGTGTGTATGCAGAGGTGCTTCACCCTCCCTGCACTGCCAAGTAACTTCAGGGCTTCAAGCAACTGCAGATTGAATTCCCCATGCCCCCACCTCTCAAACTGCCACCACCTGGGGGAAATTTTCACCTTTTTGATTAAATCCGGAGTTTAAGTTTGACAGAAAAAGATACAGAGGAAGGGCACCAACTGAGGGAAAGAAAAAGTGCTTTTCTCAAAGGCAGTGAACTCAAGTAACTGATTTGCCAGCAGTATGTATCTAGAGGTATTATGTTGTGTTTAATGTGATTAGGTGCAAGGAACAAGCAGATGGGAGCACTGTGAAGAGATTAGCAACACAACCCAAAAGAAGTAAAGTTGGTGGAGAAAAGAAGACAGTAGTTAATGCCTCTAAATTAACTCCCTGTTAAAGCTGTTCTTCACTCTGCAGTAATAGGAAGGATTATGAAATTCAAGCAGTCCTTCATATGCATAGTTAGTTGCACAGCCTGAGTGATCCCTGTGCTGGCCATGCATACAGTGGTTGGTTTTCCAGTACTGGAAGGAGGGTTCAATCAGGGACACTGAATTATAACATGCTGATTTAAAAGTAATCACCGTTTCAGACCTGACTAGCACTGGCTCTGTTTACACTGGTGAGTGAGAAAATCTACTTATGAATTATCCCCACTGCAGTTCTGTTAGTCCTCACATGTTGGCTCAACACAGGCAATTTGCAGTCATCTGTTCCAGTAGGGTTAAATGGTACAGTGAGCATAATGCCCTGGCCCTGTTTACCCTGGAGATTACACTGCTGGTAAATTCAATGCCACTGCTGAAAAACAGGTACAGAATTTCCTGGTGCTGATGCTTGAGGAATGAGAAGCTCTGGGCAGGGAAGGGCAGCTGTAAATTTGAGGAAGATAATCAACCTGAACTATTCAGACCAGGAAAACATCCCCAGGGGGACGAAGTAACTGGATGTCTGAGAACCAAAATTTCCTATCATTAGGGTGAATATTGTGATACAGTGGCTTCCATTTGTTTTAGTTGTTGGCTACTTCAATCCTCCATTTAGTTCTGTCCAAAATTAGCAAACAAAATCAGCTGCGCTGAAAATACTGCACCTCCTTCCATCCTTAATTTTGATCACATTCCACAGCTTTTGTCACATTTTGAGCTCAAATCAACTAAGTGTAAAAATGAGCTATTTAAGTAAGAGAAAAGGCAAGAAAGGATCACAATGTTGTTTGTTTGGGGTTTTTTTTTGTTCAGTTATTATTCAGAGCTCTCCCAGCAGTGCTTGCAATTAGTACCTGGTACTGGATTCTGTGGAGTCTCTGGTTGCAGCATGACTACCCTGCCTAGAGCTCCCTGTGGTTTCCAGGCAATTCCCAGCAAGTACAGGAAAGAATCATCCCTCATTATTAATTTTTTTTTCTACTCAAGCAGGAGCTGGAAGAAATGCAGTAAGGACTAAGGACCACATTAAAAAGCTGAAAGATCACATCATGCATTATCCTGCCATAGGAATGGCTGAAAGTTAAATGAGGGATAGAATTAGCATGGATGCTAGAATTAAGCATATGCAAAAATCCACCTCCAACACAAAACTGAAAGCCCTGTTGTAGAAGTATAGGTTGCTAAATAAGCTATTAGTGGTATTTTAGACACACAAAGAATGTTCATTCTTCCACTAAAGAAAATACTTCAGTTACAGAGTCTCCTGCCAGGTGGATTTTTCGCTCCATAAATCTCAATTGCCAGCAAACTCCCTGGCAGCCAGGAAAAGAAAACAAGAGGCACTCGACTGCAGGTTAACAGACTATCAAACATTTTGGTACTTTCTGACCATGGTGTATGCAAAGACTTCAAAAAGCTGGACAGTGCAGAAAGATCACAAGGAAACCCAGCAACTCTGGTCTAAAAAAAGAAAAAAAAAATCTAAGGGCAAGACAGAACAGAGATAAGAAGGGAAAGCAGAACAAGGATTACAATACAGTACTAAAAATACAAGTAGGATGTGAAGAGCTGTATTTTATTTCTGACATTAATATAATCAGCTAGTTTAGAGATATAAAGCTCTGCTTCACTGATGGTTCTGTCTGGTACCTGAAGGTAAAGGATGAAGAGAGAACCTGGAAGAAGTATCCAAAGAGATATGGGGAACAAAGGGAATCAACAGAATGCAAAATTTGAGGTCAGTGATGACATAAAAATAATGCTTTTAAAGAACTACAGTGCCAATATAAGCTAGTGTTAACATTTAAAAGTGAGCAAAGGAAAGATTTCAATGCTGGTAAATGGATCTACATACAAAACAAAGGAATTTGTTTTCTTTCATCCTGCAGTTTTCTTATCATTTGTCTTGCAGCATTTACATACATGCTGTCTGGATGTGTAATCATAAGGGAAATTAACCCTGGATAACCCCATGCTGCAGCACGTTTACAGAAACTGCTCTAGAGAAAACAACTCTAGGAATAAAATGAGGAAGAAAACCATCGGAAATCAAGTGAGTCACAGACACGATAGGTCTGAAGGATGGGAAAAATCTCTTTATGAGAACATGCCATTAAACATTACAATCAAGCATAAAATTGCTCTGCCACAGTATTTTGTTTTATTTGCATTGTTAAATTTCTTCTCCTAACAATAATGGATAGTTTATAGCACTAATGATTTATACTAAAGGAGCTGTGTAAATGCATCCCAAATGGGCGCCTTCTTTCTTAAGAACCACAGACTCAGTTTCTTTCAGCTTGATCGCAGATTGGTGACTCACACAAATTTCACATCTGCCTCAGGATACAATGGCCCAGCTTCTAACAATGTTTCACGATGGATTAAACTCCTATGGTGCAAGAGAGGTGTAAAAACTCATGCCAATTTAAAAAAAGCACACTGCATTTCCACAAATTGCCATGGTGCAAGAGCTAGAGAAGCTCCGCCATTAACAACCGTTATCCCATTACTAAGTTCATTACTTCTGGCTTCTGCAGATCTACTTAAAATAAAATACATGGCTGTCATACAATTCATGTATGTCCATGCACAGAAACACAAATTTTCCCCAATAAATCAATATAATTGATCACATGTAAGAGTATTTAAATGTGTCTGCACAACACATTCACCACATTTGCAGTGCATCCTCAAAAGAGGTAAGGATTGAGATTTTTGGTGGGCAAAATGATTTGGATTTGCTCTAGTTTATAACCCTCTTTATGACATAACAGAGTAATCTATTCCCAATCCACAGCATTCCAAAACAGTAAAGTCAGGCTCCCTCAAATCAGAAATCAGAAGAGTGACAAAAAACATCCCTGTGGAATCTACCTAGATCTTATCTTTCCAGCGTGTCCTTGACCTTTATGTCAAAATTAAGGGATTAATTCATGCTTGATTCCAGCAGCTGAAGCATTAAGAAAATTATCCAATTTAAGGCAAAATCTTGAGAAAGTACAACACTGGGAAATAAGAATCAGAATCTAGTCAAGATTTCTTAGGCCAGCAAGAACAAGAATAACTGCAGATAAAAGGTACTCAGGTCATGGGGAAGTATCAGGAAGTTTGTAATGCACTTCTTTACTGACTAATGGCCTAAGTGATTGTGTGGACAATAACCCTCAAGCAGGAGATGTGAGGAGGAAATAGGAGAAAAAGTCCACAGAGAATGTCAGTTGTCAGATACTTCCTGCAGTTTTCCCATAACCACTTATCAGGAGCCAGTTTTAACGCATCATCATAGAATTCCTCAGCAAGCAGCAGCGTTTCTGTCACTTCCTTCAGACTGGAAAAGGAGTAAGACTTCCCAAAAATACATCTTTTAGAAAAGAGGAAATTAAGCAAGCAAGCTCAGCACTCAATGGGAATGGGATACCTCACTGTTACTTGTGAAAAGCAGACCTCTGAGTAAACCATCAGCAAAACGACAACCACACTGCAGAAGCTACCAGGCTATTTTTACCACAGCAGAATATGTTATCTTTTCATTTTGTAGAAAAAGGCAATAAAAATTCATAAGATTCATGCTCTGAATTTAAAGAGAAAAGCCTGGTAATACAGCATTCAGACCACATGGTTTTTAACATTACCATGAATGGTCTAAGTTCTTCAGTCTTCTGACATGTTCACAGGGATGGTGTTTACATTGACTTGTTCATAGTACATCATATCACATTTCAATGATTCAGTTCGCTCTGACAAAAGGAAACATCTGCCATAATTTTTTTTCTTTCGTGAACTTTATCACAATTAAAAATCCGACGTTTCACCAGCCTGTGTGCCAACTGAGAAGAACGCCAAGTTCGGCACTTCCCGATACATACAAATGAGTGCGGCATGAACAGCTAGTACCAACAGCACCAAGCCATCACTGACTTGTCAGTTCTCACCACAAAAGAGAAGAAAGATCACAGTTTGTGGGCAATAATTTTATAATCTTGATCTGGTTTCCATATGACAGAGTGCAAGAGAGAGAAAGCAAAAAAAAAAAAAGATAAAAAGAACGTTTTGCAGTTCTGTGTGATGACAACATAAGATTTCTATGTCTTGCCCTATTGCAGCCAGAAAAATATTAAAGCAGCATGTCAAAACTGGCATAGCTTCTAAAAAAGTGATTTCCAAACATTGCTTGATGGACAGCACCCTAGCAACTCAATACAAACCCTAAATCTGCATATATTTTACATAAAATGAGACCAATCCCACCCAATGAAATGACAGTATTCTCATTTTCAGCAGAATTAATGGTATTTTTCAAACTTAAGCCACTTCTGAGATACTACATGTGACAGGAAGGCAGCTTGACCATTTGCCATGAGGACCACCAACCTCTTGTACCCTGTGTAAGGGCAGGCTAGCTTTTGTATTTCTAGACGCTTTAAATGATACTGTCATTTCAGGATGGAAGCCAAGAGCCAGGAACAAAACCAGCAGCCATCACTCTACTGTGATGTTACTGAGTCCGGGCAGTCAGAAGGCATGGATGTTTCTGAACAGAATCCTGAACAGAGCTGGAGTCTCAGTGATGGCTGAGAGGTATTTTCTAACACTGCTCCTCCATTCATTTTTCTGAGTGTAGACCTAACATAATATTGGATCAGGTAGGATACAATTAAACTTCTCATAGGAAGACTTCAGGTACCGAGAAAGGAAAAATGACTCTGCATATAGAATATACCAGACTGCAGGCAAGGTATGGCATAGAGACTGAGTTTCTCTCCTTAACTCTGTTAGTGACCTAAGGCAAGTCCCTTCAGCTCTTCCTGCCAGTCATCTCCATCCTTCTCTCTCTTGGTACCACTGCAGCACCCATGCAGCACTTGCACAGAGCACAGTCTCAATCACCTCAGCCTTCACACACTGTCCACTACCAGTACCATATGTCATTTGGACTGCGAAGCCACTTTGGAAGATGACACATGAGCACCTAAATCACAAAGATGCATTTTCAAAATCTGCCCTGTTGTAAGTGGACAGGTGCCTTTTCCCAATTAGCAAAAGGCTGGTCCCAAGGGAATGCAATGGTATTTTCCTGTGTGTGACAGCAAAAAACCAAAATTTGCTCAAAATCCTACCAGATGGACTGGGAAATGATAGCTAATGCATCTTACAGTTGGTTGGCTGGTATTTCTGGATGGGAGACTGCATTTCAAACTACTTCTTCCTGTATTCCCACTCTGTACAACTGCACATCCGACATAGTACTGACTCCCTGGTAGCATTTTTGTGCAGCCCACTAAAGAGATAACACTACACCCCATTTGGGTGGGGCAAGGCTTTCTGGGTGAATTGACTTGTTTGAGAGGAAATTTTGAGAGTAAGATATTTGTTTTCAGGATCACAGAGAAACTGTGATCTCCTGTGCATGCATGCAGAGCAGGAAAAACACATCCACTCCCTCTCACTTCTCCATGTTACCCCATTGGAGCAGCAAAACTACTGAATCTTCAAATTTGGTGCAGCCCCAATTTTTAATATAAGAGGTGTTTTTTTCATTAGGATTAAGATAAAAAAACCAAATAAATCCAAGTTCTCATGCAGCCTTCAGGGAGAGAGCTAAGCTTTGTGCCCAGCCTAGGAGGGGATGCTGCCCACAAAGCACACCTTCAAGACTGCCTCCAGGCTAACCCAGGGCAGACAAAGCCTTCTGGAGAAGCAAAGCTGAGAGATCTCTCCATCATCCCTTTCCATCTGGGCTCAGGGGTCTCTGCCACACTTCTGATCCGCTGAGTTTTAAGTCAAAGCTGCAGAGAATCGGCCTGAGCCAGGCAAGCATTTTACAGTGCTTCTCTGTGATCCCCTGCCACCGACGCCGCTTCATGCATTCGTGCAATGATTCCAGAAACAGCCTTGACTGCTCACCCATTAACTGTGAGGTGCGAGTCAGGTTTGCACTGCTGGGAGACAGGCTATTTTTACCACACTTAAGATGTGCTGTCACAACGTTAAATCCCAGTTGCAGATTTACCAAAAGCGCTAAGGAGATTTGTCCGGGATTTCAGGGCGCTGGCATCCTCATCTGCATAGCAGCTCAGACCAGGCTTTTTGCCATTCATAAGTCCCAGACAAATGACTCGTGAGAGTGTGCAGCTTGCCAGCACAGAGCATATCCAGCGAGCACATGGGGTCTGGGATGCGTCTGACACCGGAGGCATGTGCTGGCCACGTGCACACGGCATCCCAGCCTCCCCCACACGCTGCGTGCCAGACTTCACCCAACACCTGTGTGCACGTGTGCACCCTCTCTTCCATGCACAATGCCTGGGCACACCACACCACAAGGACCACACATGTGGGAAAGGCCTGGCCACACAGCCCCTGCCCTCAGGCAGGACAGTATTTACTCCCTGTACATCCCACGCCATTCCTGCTTTATGTTGTCTCAACCAAGTGCAGCACGAGCTTGCAGTTGCTTCCATCATAAAGTTTACACCCTGCAGCAAGAGATTCCCAGCCACCTCTGCCCTCAGAGATCCAATCCCCTGGCTGTGGTAGGTACTCAAAAGGGTCTCCTGGGAGAGATCATTGATGGCTCATGGATAAAGTCTGAGAAATATTACTGTATGATACTCAGGATGGTGAGGCTGAGGTGCTTCCAATACTTTACATGCCGTATTTCCTGCCTTGAAAACTGCATGTCATCATATTAGCACAGTTTTGCTAAGTGAATTAGAAAAGGCACACCCTTTCCAGAGTTTATCCTGGATTTTTTTACACACACCAAATACCTTGCTGTTAATGCATCTGGTTTCTGGCTTACACACCTAAGGCAGGAAGAAGGGAATTGCTCACACTAAAGTTGTGCATATAAGAAGCATGAATCTGTCACACAACCCAAACTGGCTCTCAGCTTCAATCTATCCTTTTTTGGGCAGAAACAGCTTAGACATTTTGAATTTAAAAAGACTCTGTCAGTTTTTCTTTATTTCCTCTCATATTCCTTGCTCTGAAAGCTCAGACTAAGACTTTTGTTTGTTGTAGGTGCCTTACCCAAAGCACACTTAAACCTGAACACCTCTAAAAATTTTCAGGAAGGTGGTTTTCTGTTTTGCTTTGGGGTTAGGTTTTTTGTTATTTTGCATTTGAGGTTTGGGGGGGAAGGGGGGGGCAAGGGTTTAACTCTTAAGAGTTAAGAGTTGTGGTTCCCAGTATTAGAGGTAAGGCTGTGGTTCCCAGCGTTAAATCACAAAATTTTGAGAGCCTGTTCTTCTGCTAAAAAGAAAAAAAAGTTCTTTTTTTTTTAGCACAGTGTGAAATTTTGTCACATAAAGAACTGAGTCCCAGTTTGCAAAATGTTCATATTTTATCTTTTCTGCTATATTCTGCTGTTTCTTCAGTTAATACTTTAACATCCTGCCTGAAACTGAAGCAGTTTTAGGTTCTCCATTGCCTACACATTTTGTCATTTCTAACATGACAGTTCTGTAACCCGTTTGTTTTCTCAGTGCGTCTTTGAGCATCGTTTGTACTTCACAGTGCAGATGCCTAATGCAGATCAAGGCGGGCGCTGCAGCATATTCTGTTCCAAAAGATATCCCCACCTTCTCATTTGTTTTGCAACATGGCTATCAAAGCTAAATAATGTAATAGTTAGCATATATCCATTGTCTTACATATTCTGCATGGTCTATGCATGTTACCTAATTTCTTCACTCCTATGGAATAGATAACAGAGGTGATCTCTTTATATAAATTGTGGATACAAAACAAGTTAATAGCTAAACTAAGTAATCTGATCAAAGCCCTTTCTCAAATTTCTGAGGCCAAAATAAATCCCATTTATAAGGAAAAACACCAAAGAAATGAAATGTAGGCTAAAGTTTGATCATAGGTTTTTCTCTGTGAGCCTCTAGTCCAAATCTGAAACCTGAGTTCTCTCTCTTAAAGCTCACACCGAGAGGCATGGCTCACTGGTCAATGCAATCTTCAGAGTTTCCCATCTTGAACAATTTATTTTCAGGAACAAAGCCTGGAAGAGATCCAAACCCCCCGTGTGGATTGGCAGCAGCTCAGGATGCTGTCTAGGTGTGTCTGGCTTGCCCAACTAACAACTCCTTCCAGTGCCTCCATGCAGAGCACACTTGTGTTTCACCATACTGCAGAATGCCACCCATAAACTTCTATTCTCTCTTTTCTAAAAAGGACACCAGTTTCTCCCACTTGGTCCCCAGCTTTTTGGGCTGTCAGACACTTTGGGGTTTAGCTGGCGGCTTAGAATTCAACAGCAAATGTACAGTTTAGAATTTACAGCTGGGAAAACAATTTCCCAAAATATCTGTATGAATGCAATGCAGAAATATGCCACATTATAACAGTGAGTATTCTTTCTCAAAATGGAAGTGTTAAATTTCAAGCACAGCCCTATGCTTCAGATGAGCCAAGAAACTTCTCAAATGAGTAGCAGGCCTTGCTCAGCACCGTGGGTGCAAAACAGCCTCTTCCTTCCTGCTCCTCTTGCCCCTCCAGGTAGCCTTGGCATAGTAAAGCAAAGATTCTCAGCTGTGCTGTTAAGCCAAACTCCCCTCAACATTGTTATCAGGACCATATTTCCCATCTGCTGCCATCAAACTGTTACCCCTGAAATAGGTCCATCTGAAGGTTATTTGTATCATAGAATCATTTAGGTTGAAAAAGACCTTTAAGATTATTGATTCCAAGCACAAACTAATTTTTCATGTGCAGAAACACATAGGGAAACAAACACTAATATTAATCTGTTCCAACAGCAAGAAGTCCTCCCCCTCCCCTCCCCCCATGCACAAAGCTGCAAAAATTAAATCCATAAAGGCATTTATAAACACTATCTTATTTCAGGGAGAAAACAAAAGTGACTGACACAGTTATTTGTCAGCGCTGGTAAATAAATTTGCACGGCTTACAATGTTTACCCTGGAGTACAGCTGAAAGATCCATTCGTGCTGCATTAGAAACCCGCCTCAATGACAAACTTCAGCTCCCCGCTCTAGCAAAGCTGATGTATTGACTAGACAGGTAGATATTAGGTGCTCCGACTGTCTGGATGCTATGGAAATCATGCCGCATGCATCTGACCGTTGTCAGCGGCAGAAGACAAGCACCAGCCTCATTCTTATTCTAGCCAGGAAAAAGGCCTCGTCTGCATTAGCCTTTTTACTGAAAGGCTGCCATATTTGTCAGTTCAGACGCATGTAAGATAAGCTCTTTTCCCGTTATCTAATATTTCACCAGGCAGTGGAAACGAAGGATAAGCAGAACCTAATAGTCTATGTGGGCAGGAGATCTTGAATGCTGTCAAGCTCAGCACAAGGCCTGGATGCCCTAGACAAGGGGAAGTTTACAGCAGAAGTTAATCACTTCATTTTGAAGAAAAACTCACAGGGATTTGGAGAAATGGCTAGGACTTATCCTGGCTATGCAGCAAGCAAGGAAACAAGCGTAAAACCCTTAGTGCAGCATTGTACTCAGAGTCTTTCCCCTCTTGTAATGTAGGTACTGCTTGGCTAAAATTCCAGCCCAGTCAAAGGGGATTAAAGAAAGCAGCTGGAAAACCACTGCTTTTTCTAAGCAGATGGACAAACCAGAACAGGCAGGGAGAATCAAAATGAAAAACAAAACTCTGCATTCTTGAAATATCCTGGGCTGATCAGTCCCTTGTACGGCAGCTAGCAGAGATGCCAAAAGTACTACTGCCGTTTGATTTACCTGTACTTCTGCACTCCAAAACTGCCCAAATTGCATGCAGAGTTGGTAACAACCTGGCAAAGAGATCAGAAAGGCTCTTGCTCAGTCGCAGGACTCCCTGGCAAGCACATATCTTAACAGGCTTTTCTGCTGCATAATGTGAATACAACGGTGCTAAGTGAATTCCGAATAAAATTAAGATAGCCTGTTTCAGAGCTCACAGAATAAGTCTGGCTTAACAGCATATCTTTTTAAGAGATACACCATTTCAAACAGTAGTGACTATACGGTCACACTGCTCTTTTTTAATGCACTGACATGAGAATCCAACCACATTTGGTGCAGCCCAAGTATAAGCTTTACACATTCTGGCTCACCCTGAATGGCCAAGATATGCCCAAACTATTTTGTGGGGTTTTTTTTTCCATCTGGAGAAAGTGGAGGTTTTGGGTATAACTGTTCAGAGGTGCCTTGCCAAAATGTAAGCGACCCCCTGGTATCCAGCATCCCTCTGCTGCCTGTTGCCAATACACTGCCCACTCTTTAAACCACCACCTAAGTGACACGGTGAGCTGTGTTCCATGCATGGACTCCTGACGTCAACCCTGCACTTTAATACCTCATGTGGTCACCAATAATAATTTTGACCCTCCCTGGAGTCAACAACGCTTTGGCTGTCAACAGCAACAGTCCCAGGATAGCTGCTGTCAGCAGCGCCACACCACGTGTGCCCGCACGTGACAGCAGCTCTGCCGTGTCGCCCACCTGCTCCCACTGTGTGATGATGGGGACTGCACAAAGTCACAAGAAACCTATTCCCAGGGAGTCAAGTGCTCCTTGGCGTCAGCACTCGCCGTCCTCACGGAGTAGGCCAACTGGGGGAAGACGCATGTGGCATGTGAGCCTGCAAGGAAAACAAAGCCTAGCCTGCATCTAATTTTAGGCTTGGCAGCCCTAAGGATGTTCTGGGCTGTCTTTATCTTTGGCTTTTCCAACTCCTCTTCCTTTAAGGTCATACCCTTAAAAGCTGTTGTGCTGCCTCTTGCCCCAGGTCTCTTTCCTTCCCCACATCAGCCCAGTCAGAAGGTGCAGCAGTATGAAAGCCCTGACCTCCTGGAAAGCCTTCCTTTCAGTGAGCTGGCAGGACAGCCATCCAGGAAAAACCTTCCAGCCTGCCGGCTCAGCTGGGATAGAGAAGGGACAATCCCTCATACTTTATTTCATCACCAGCTGGCTGCAAGGCTTTCTGAATCGCTCTTGTCCTCAGGTCGATCCAGAGCTTCTCTGCCTTTTTTCACATGAACCTTGCAGTGTACTTTTTCTTTTTCAATCATGTACATTAAGTACTTAATTTAAGGTGAATTAATTCCAGTTTCACATTAATGGGAAAGGAATGGGAAGGTATCAGGAGCTCATGCCACATGGGTAAGCTCCATTTCCCTTTAAGGACTCCCTTAAACCCCAAAGCCTGTCCAGCAGGACTCAGATTCACCCACTCAGGAGCACAGGAGCAAGATGTCATAGGCTAGCTCTTTGCAGAAATTGCCAGGAGATATAGGCAGGATAACATCAAGTATCCTGCTCTATGCAAGTTGTAAGCTCCCTGATGCAGCATGTTGGGGGAGGAAAGTGATGCTGAACCATTGTCCCCACATGGGAAAGCTGTTCATTCCGCAGGTGTCTCAGCCCAAGACCGATCCCACCATCTAGGGCCAGCTCCAAATGCCAGCTGCAAGGAGCATGTACACAGCAGCAACGCTGCCAAGCCTGCACTCGCAGCCCCAACATCCAGCAAAGCAGTGCTCCATGTTCAGGCAGTCTAGAAATGCAAAACAGAGAGAAAGGCTAAGGTAGCTTTCCAAAATACTTTTGTTTCACTCCTAATTCCCTAAAATGGTACAGGGATTTATTTAAAACCTGGGAGAAAAAGATAACCTAAAGATATCCTTTTATCCTTTACAGCATTCCACCTCTGGCATTCCACCCATGCCCAGAGAATGCAGCACGTTACCCACTGTGACACCAGCACTGAGTCCCAGCTCCAGGGGCACTGTACAACCTCCTGCTCACCTCTGGTAGGGCTGAACAAAAACACCATGTTCTGGAGGAAAGTGTCTATTGTGCATACACCATGGTCATACACCATGACCTCTTACTTCACATCCCAGCTGCCACTCTGAAGTTTGCACAGAAATGAATAACCTTATTTTCTCTGCTTTTTCAATGTTTTGTTGTTTTTTTTTCTTTCTCAGAGGGAAGGGGGGAACTGTGATTAGGTAGATGTGGCTACTTAAAAGCAGTCTCTAGCAAGTCCATTCTCCACTGAAACAACTGGGGCAGAATGGGTCTCTGTTAGTATTACATTTAGTCATTAAAAATGTGCATTTGTGATTCTAAAAGCTGCTAGAGGGAAAACACAAGAGAGAGATACATGCTAAGATTTACATTCAGTTTCCAGCCAGGAAGACTCAGTGAAACTAAAATGAACATCTCTACCTTTCATATGCATTTCTGGACAAACATAGATTGAGTAATAACCACCAATGCTGAATACATTTGAGTCCTCTTTCAGCAAAGGCCTAAATGCCTTTTGAAAAACCTAAATAATTTAGCACTGTGATAGTGCTAAATGTGCACTGTGAAGTGTGTTAAGACACTTTTATACACTACTACATCTAGCTCTGGGATGCATCACAGGAGATGCCATCTTAAAGGACCAACATACAATGGCTTTGGGCAGAAAAACAGCTAACAGATAAAAGCAACAAAAATACTTGCACTGGATGGGAAAAATATCACACAGGAATAACAGATATTCAAATAAAAGTACTGCAAACTATACAGTGGAGTCTTTAATTATGACTCACTACAAAGACTTTGGTTTCACATTTCACCCATGCCAGTTAAGCAACATCACGCTAAAACTAGTGCATTTTCACCATTTATTTGTATTACAGGAATATAAAGAGCCCTCAATCAAGAATCACAGCTTCAGTGGCCTGAGCAGTGCACAATTAAAAAAAAACATCCCCAGGATTTTGAGGTCTGGAACTATGACAAAGAAGATGACTTGCTTATGAAAAAGGAGGTGAGATTAAGGCGTAAAATGCTCACATCCACTGTAAAAAATTCTGAGTATTCTTAGCTCAACAGCTGCCTAGCCAAAAAAATCTTTAAAAAAACCCCAAAAAAGTGAAAAAAACCCTCCACTCCAAGGAAAGTCCTTTTTAGGACTTTGACAGCAAAGATTCTTTCCCATGGATCAGTGTAGGGGGCCATTTACTGAATCACCAAGACAGTTTTCTGTTGCACTGGGACAATCCTCCATGCAGCCACATGCAGTAAATGCACAAGCAGACTAAGGGGATTAGAAAGAGAAATTTGCACTGTATTTATGTATTCTGAATTCTTTATATTCTCTGTTTTCCTGGGCAGTAAAAGAAACTGTAAAAACAAGGTCCAGATACTACCTGAAATAAAGCTGTTTCATATTGTCCTATTAACTAACATTTTATAGTATTGGTGTCTCAAAAAACAGCACGCACTAGGAAATAAGTGAAGGTTTAAAAAAACCCCAAAAAAGCAACTATAAGTAAATTAACTGGATGGACATACAGTTCAAATTCTATGGCCATAGGCTGGATCCAAGGCTCTTCCTCACCACCAGCAACTGGAAAAAACAAATCTTAAAGCTGTTGCATTTTTGTTCTATCACTCAAATTTTGCTTTGTTTCTAGGTTATGGGGTTAGGAAATAGAAAACTATACCTGTTTTTCCTGTAACATAAAACTATACCTGCTTTTCCTGTAACAGTTTGCAAATTTCACAGCCCATTTCAAATAACTTCTGGCAGATTTTTTTTTTCCTTCCCGGAGCTCCTTGGAGCAGGGAAGCTTTAATAATTTGCTCATGCAGTGCCAAGCAGAATACAAAGATGAAAAAAGAAAGGAAAAAAAAGAAAAATGAAAGAATCACTAACAAACTAAGCTTCAATGTTAAAAAGCAGAAAAATAAATTAAGGTGAGGGGCTATATGAAAGTAAGGGGGTGAGATGAAACAGGCATCCACACAGGTGCTTGGAAGCGATGATCCAACGCTCTCCTCTGATTTCACAGTTCAGGAGCTCCTGGCACACTGCTACCCCATCTGCAGCATCTCCATGCTGGAAAGAAAAGTTTCCATCTACAACTCATTTATTAAAAAGTGGCTCTTTAGGCTATCATAATACAGTAATTTACAGTGCTTAGGTTTGCTCTGTGCTTTGTTGCTGAGGAGAGCAGAAACAAACTTACTCTTCTTCTGCAGTGGTTTAAAAGCACAGCGCAATTTCAAGGGCAGATCAAAGTTAGACTAATTATTTCCTCTCTGTACATCCCATAACTAAATGTAACAGGTCACTAGGGAAGGGTGAAACAAAAGATGAATGTATTTGCACACACTAACAGCAATCACCAAGAAACAAGGACATTATTTATATAATAAAAAGATGCATAAGGGAAAACATCAAAGCCTATATCAAATATACAAACCCCCAAAAACATCACAAATGGTGCCTAAATAACTAGGCAAATGAACTGGCTGCTCTATTCTCCACACTTCACATTAAATATAACTGCTGAGGTGGTTATATCCTTCAAGAGCCTTTAGCACTACTGATGACAAAGGTTTGATAATTCTAGTCTTGCCCACTCGATGTTAATCCCAAGACTAAAAAAACACATTGCCATTGTTTTCTGTTGTTTAGAAACATTTGAGTTTACTCAGGCCATACCCAGAAGATTTGGGCTGCAGTCAGGAAGGCAAGAAACATGTTTTACTGTATTTTTTTTAATGAGACTTGACATTCTTATACAGTTCCAGGAATCAGAGTTTTAAGATACTCCAGCTATCACGAGAACTGGAGTGGTCAAGAATAAAATTTGCCTGTAGAAACTTGCAGAAGCAAATAGCTTCTTCTTTGCATCAATTCCTCTCTAGGAAACCTTAACAGGCATATTCTGCTTATGTTACTGTTCCTTTGTCCTTCTCCCAGCTTACTTCATCTGCTAGTTGAGAAATTGCATGCTTTGAGGCAAAAAAACCCCAGTGTGTAAGTCCAGTGTTTTGTATACCTGTCAGCAACTGCACAAGCAGTCTCCATGGCGTATCCTCAGCATTCTTATTTCCACCACAGCTTCAAAGTACTGACAAGAAGGTGTGATGGCCCCAGCATACAGTGACTCCTCCAGACAGAACACAACACACAGTGGCAGCTGGCAGGGGTCAGGCCACTGTCCAACTTCTGTTAAGGCCCATTAAATTTTCGATGATTCAGGACAGCTTTTGGTATAGGAACAATACTGCTCCTTGTTTTGTGAGCTTCCCGTGAAAACCATGTTCCTGGACAATATGTTTTTCAATGCTCAATAGGTGAAGAGATTCACTGGAATAGGAGAAAATGATAGGGGACTTTTCAAGGGATGGAACTGGGGCTCTTCAGGGAAAGCTGTCTTGAACTGAAAGATAGCACATAGGGAAGGTCCCTGAGCTTGACAGAGGTAAGGTCACAGCTGCATGAAGCACAGGGCCAGCACCAGCAGCTGGGCCTCCAGTAGTGGCAAAGCGCTGTAGGAATAAGACTTTGATATTTATTGTTCTTTTCCTTCACTCCTGGGCATGAGGAAGGTTGTTGCCTGGCTCACATCCAGAGAAGGTTGCACGGATCAGGCCGAATGCAGAGGACTACAGCTTGGCGTGCAGAGGTCTGAGTGGCACACCTGAGTTTCTACAGTCAAAACCAGGAGCAACCCTGGACTCCTTCTCCATCTCTACACACAAATAAAAGGCCTTTTATTTGCTTGACAGTGCTCTTGGTTTTTTCAGTGTGTGCCCTTTACTGTTCTTTGACAAAGAGTACAGATACAGGCATTTCTCACCCACACAGTACTCAAATGGCTTTCAAACCTCCATGTTAGCTTGTCATTTTTTTGGTAGCTTTCACACCCCTATTGAAACAAAGCTTAGACAAAACCTGAAAACTAAGGTTCTCTCCAGACATGTCTAGACTCTCAGTTCAACCAGGCACAATATTTCTGAACTCTATAACCTTTATGGGAGGTGACCAAAGCCAGCTCAGACAGACTAAACTGACACACTGCCAGCTAATACCCTGAACACCTTAAAATGCAAATAGCTGTAATCTTATTAGAAATGATGCAATTCACCCTACCGCAACAGCAAGAGGGGGCAGGGAAGCAAAAATACCATTCTTAGCACAGGCTACAGTTTTCATCAGACAAACAAAATGGTAAAATTTATGAATTACAGCCATTTGCAGTTAAAGGAGCCAGAGTTAGGATTTTTTTTTTAATTTTTTTTTTTTTAAATCCACATCAAGCCTGGTAAAAGACTATATCTAGGCTATGTGTGGGAGGTGAAGAACTGCCACCATCTCCCAAAGACATGACTAATACAAGATTTGGTAAGTCAGGATGACAATGCCGTCTTTCCTCATACTGTACAACTTGGATGAAAGCAAGCATGTAGGAAGGTAGCTAGAACATGCCAGAGGAGGCTCAAGCTGTACCCAGCCACTGTAAAACAGGTATCTCACTAACTCAGATGGAGCAAACAATGTAGAAACAGCAAAAAAGTAGCTCTTTGCAGAGGCAGAATGTCATGCTCTCATCCTTTCTACCTCTGTTGTGGGACAGCAGGAGACCTGCACCCTATAATGGAGGAGCTGGGAAGCTTGAGCCACTTCTACTTGGAAGAGGGATTGTGCCACTGATGTGGTGAGCCTTGCACACCTGATCCAAGTTGCCTAAACCCTGCTCATTTACAACCTGTTAAAGTACAGTCTTGATTTCTGAACATAAGGTAAATGACAATTGTCATTTTTCTCATGAACTACTTGTATCTAGTGCCCTGGAAAAGTAATGCTGCCTTGGATTTCTGCCTGCTCTTCCAGCAAGGAATTTCCAGATTCCTCCCAAAGACCTCCAAGTCCTGAATCTGTCCCTCAGTGGAAATACCTCAAGTGAGGCTGCCCAACTTGAAACTCATGACGGGTCACATTTCCAGATACTGAATTCACTCCTTTTCCAGGAGCAGAAACGTATGACCAGCCAGTGCAATTAAAGTATAAAAAAGGCCACTGATAATGAACTGGTTTCTATCGTGCCGTATCAGCCGACAAGCTGTGCTGCAGTAGCAGAAAAGCCTTTCAGCCATGCTAGCAAGCAGAGGCACATGGGAGAAAGGACTGCTGGAGTTTTGGAAGCTATTTGCTGCGGTAATCTGCAACTGGTGTAGAGCAGCATGTACAGAAGGAGTGTGGCAACTTGACAGAAAGCGAGTAGCAAGCTGCTTCTCTTTTATTGCGGCTTTGCTCAGCTGGGTTGCCTTATGCAACCACCACAGGAGCAAATTCACCATGGGAGGCAAGAGGAAAAAGATTGATTTATCTTAAGCCCCACAGAGCTCCATTCTCAGTTTTGCAGAGTGCAGCCCCAAAGCAGAGATCCTATCACATGAAAGACCCACCAAAAAAAACCCCTAATAATTCTCTAAACTCTAGAGCATCATCAAACATAGTCTGCCTCCAGACCGTGGATTACTGTTAAATTAGGACAAATATCTTTTCAAGTGACATCTCGAAGTAAAACAAAAACAGCCACACCACCAAATCCTAAATAAACCAAAAGCCCTACAGCCTCCTTTCACAACTAGACGCATATATATCTATGTTTCTGGCTGGTTTGGATCATAGGAGCATGAATATGAACCTGTTCTCAGACAAGCATTCCTATGGCATTAAAAATGTTGCTAATCAGTCTTCCATACTGAAACCCCTGTTTTAAATCAGGTTACAAAAGACAGAACAGTCTTTGTAGGTGAGCTGAGTTTTGCTGCTCTTTTGATAGATTTGAGATTAGGGATCTGGTGATAGTCTGGCAGTCATCAAATAAAAGCAGGAATGTCAGCAGGAATGTCAGCAATTAAGGGAGACCTGTGAGGAAAAGGCAGGATCTAGAAAAAATCCTCAGGAATGAGATAAAGTTTGCCTGTGCCATGCTAGCTGGAAACCAACTCTCTGCAGTGACTCGTGGTCTTGTAAAGGGAGTTTCAAAAACTGGACAGCACAACAAGCACTGTCTCTTGAGTTGCACCGCGTAACAAAACTGGTAAGTTCCATTAATAAAAAATGAAATTTTGCCAATGCACTTACCCTACTCCATAATTTGTTATTCCTGCTTACATAAGGATCCAACTGACTAGAACTGCAGCTTTGCAGAGAACGTTGCATGGCTACTCCTAGCTCAATGCTAGCAATCTTAGACTACTCAAGTCTCCAAATTACTGCTAGATGTCATTAAAGTCCCAAAATAAGCCATCATTCCTATTACCATTTGGATTACTTAACTTTTTCCTACAGGATCCGAGCATTGACATGGAACATTCTGGGTCTTTATGCTGGATTTAGTCTCAGAATGAGCTGGCAAACAAAATGTGAAATCTGAGTGAACAGTGGTTCACTGGGACAGCAAGACAGGAGTTCCAGGATTTTCTTCACAGCCTTGCAGACTCCACAGAATTCAAAGACTCAAATGACAACAATGTTGGAATAGGATAGTGTAAAAAATGAGCCGCAGGAGGGGCTTCCAGTTACAAGCCCCACCTTCAAATTACTAGAAAGACTTAGGTCAGTCATTCCAAGCCAATAACCTAAGACCCCTAGTGCAGAGCTTCTCGCAAGGAAAGCATTTTGCTCACGTCTTTTGCTCCTGTTCTTTGGCTCTGGCCCCAGTACAGCGCTGCTGACTGTCTAACTCCCATAATCTGGCATGTAGAGACAGGAAATTGGAGAGGCGCCACACTATTGGGAACAGAAGTGGTGCCAGCACAGTGACAAAGAAGTAGGAGATGAGAGATCTCTTCTGTAACACCCCATGACCACGCTCAGCAAATCCATGTGGACTACCACCTCTGTGCCACAGAGAAGGAATTGGAAATTTTTGTACCATTTTCCTTCATGCTGCTAGCTCATTGAGGTTACTGAGTGCAAGGGAGGGATGGTAGATCGATGGCAGCTGTTCTGCATGGCATGTACTGCTGCATGTCAAAGACACAGCATCAGAAAAACAACAGAAACCATAAGAACCTTCAAGAGCTTAACAGTGCTTCAACTGCTAGACCTCCACCTTTGAAACCTGCCAGGGATGGCAAAATACAGAGGAACCACAGCAATCACAACATGAGGCAGGAGAGAGATCCAGGCACTTAGAAAACATCTGTGATACAAAATAAGTTTTTTCGCCCATTTGGGCCATTTTCTTGGCTCACCTTGCCAGCACTTATGAAAGCTTCATAACTCATTCTGATTAATACAGCACAGACTGCAGCATTCACTGCCCATGAACTGGCACAGCCCTGCCCAGAGCCACCGAATCCTTCATGCTGGAGTGGCCTTGGGAAGTGCCTCATACAATGCTATGCCCAAAGCCAGGTCACTACTGGAGTCTGCATCAGGTTGCACTTTCTATTCTGCTGATCAACTGGTAAAAAATACCTTTTAACTCATCAGGACAAGAAGGGAACTCCACTAACTTAAAAGAATCCACTTCTAAAAAGGCATTAAATTGGTATTGTTTGGGTCTAAGTAAGGCTGGCAAGGGTTTCTGAAAACAGAACATCTTGGTCACTGAAAATACCTCTAGCATAAGAGCACTTTGAGAGAGTTCATAACATTATGTGGATAACTGTCTCTTACCCTTACACAGACTATATGTGCAAAGAAACCCTCCAACAGTACACTTTAGACCTGTCTCTTGGAAGGAACAAGCTACACCAGCAGATTTTTTAAAAAAAAAAAATTTCATTTATCTTCCAGGTTCTGCTGGCACAGCTGAATGGGTTAGGAGAGTGACTTAGGCACAACCCTTGCTGATGTACCATTTTCCAGTGCAGACTAAGCTGCAGTCATTAACTAAGAGAGAACTTCAGAGTACAAGTTTAAAGAAGCTTCCCAACCAGTTCAGAAATACATGCCAATCAATTAATTTTTAGAAGTATAGCAAACAAGTCACTGATAAACACACAGTGTAGGTATGATGACTACAAGCTCATGTGTGATACCTTTAAAACTCTCCAGGTAATATAAATTCATGTTTTCAAGTGCACCAGTACTGTAACAGCTCTGCATACACCCCACAAGCTTCCAGAGACAAAAGAGTAAATAGGAAAATCTTCTATTTAATTTCAACAGAAAAGTTCTCAAATCAGCCAATGAGTTATGTTTGTCCTATAAAGGTAAATGGCTCTCCAAACATACTAGGTTCAAAGCTGCAACTTCCTCCTACACATGTGATTCCTGAAACTTCACTGCGGTACTACATTTTTTTAGGAAATAATTACATATGCTTTCATTATTTTACTTACTCTGCTCTCTGTTCTGATTCCAGAGGGTTTGTTTTCCCTTGCCCCAACTGATCTACTGCCACTTACACAAGCTAAAATTACACATAGCTGGCATATACACTGAGAAATATGAAGAATAATTTTAAAAGTGATTTGCTTTTAAAGACAAACCAGCAGTCACTAATTGGTTGACCTATTTCTACTCTAATTTACCACACTTAAAACACACAACCCAAAAAACCTTCTACAGAAATGAACAACCACCACAAAACTTATCAGGGCTAGAGAAAGAGGTAAAGATGCCATTACCCACTAAATTTCCTAGGGGGAAAGAAAATTGGTATTTAGAAATAAGATTAACCATAATAAAAAATAAGAAAAGCTTAGGGAAAAGAACCAGGTCACAAGGATAGTATTTCCAATTCTTTTAAAGCTGCAATGCAACGTTCTCAACTTGAGAAAAACACGCTCCCTGCCCTCTTGGCAACCCCACCACAGAAATGCCAGTGGCCATCTATCTCCTGTTCCAGTTCTTTGTGTCCCACACCTTCAAACTCAGGAACTGACTCTTCCAACCAAGCACAAAGCTTCCCACATACCTGAAGGAAGACTGGCAAGACTAAAGACATTGCTTACAAAACATGTTCCTATGGGTATTAGCCAGAGTCTATTTTATTGGTATCATTTATTTTCACCTATTTGTGCCTTTTCTTCTTTCTTTTGTTGTGGGTTTGTGGATGGTTTTTTGTTTGTTGTTGTTGTCATTTTGGGGGGGATTTTTCTGTTGGTTTTTTTTTTTGTTTTTTTTTTTAAATTCTTCCTCCTTGAGCAGGCCATAGAAAAAGCTTGATCGGTTTCCCTCTTTGCTGGCACAGATCTTGGTCCCTGTGCTGGGGCTGGCGAGATGCCTGTTGCTTTCAGTGGGAAGAAGATCAGGCCCAGTCCTGCAGATGTTACTCATGCAAGTAACCCAGCTCCACCCTTCATTTCTCACATCACTCCATGCTCTGCTACTTAAACAACAGGGACAAACTGGCCTCTTATGCTTTTCTGTCATTGTTCCCTGACGCCCCTCAAAGCCCTGCCCATAACACCCAGCACTTCACACCTGGGACTGCCAACATGAGGTCATTTGCAAGCAGATCTTGGTGGGAGCCATGCACCATCATCTTTATTTGTCAAGCACCATTGCTCTTCTGGTCTGCAGGAAAGTCAAAAGTCAACAAAACCATCTTGAATGTCGCAGCATTTGCTCACCCTTTTAGAAGTCCCAGTTCCTGTAGTTGTCTTTCTTCTTGAGAAACTTGGATTTCTTTTAAAAACTGAACTTTCCAGGTTCCCATAATTGCAGAGAAGAGCATGAAAATCTGGCTTCAGAGTTTCCCAAGGGAAAATAAAAAGGCAGTAAACAAATAAAAAGAACTGGAATTTTCTCTTGGTCGAATGTAATTTGTTGATTTTTTCTTACCATCACTATTTTAAGCAATTCTCTCTTTTTTTTTTTAATGTCTTGGAAAATTATTTCTTAATGCTTTAGAATGGCAATTTTCTCTGAGCTAAATCCTGATTCAGACTGTCATCACTGAATAGTAAAAAAATATTTCCTCACCTGTTTGTCAGCATTATCCAACAATAATTAATTATATTTTGTAAATATTCTTTTATAGTAATGCTTTAAACTGCTTTAGTGGATTAGAGACAAACTTGGGAAACAAAGTCCATTCCCAGCCTAGAAAGCCCTCAAGGCAGCTAAGAGACTTGGATCTTATTTTATGCTTATGAAGCTGGTGTAGGAATTGTAAATATATACCTGTGAGACACTCAAGATTGGAAAAGAAAAGCTGACTGCTGCCCCTTCACAATTGGACAATCTACAAATCACTGTGTAGTTGGGCTTTAGTTGCTGACCTGTGAAATGTGCATTATTTCAGTATTTCCAACTCAAATAAAATGACGCTCATTAGAAAAATGTTCAGCTTGCATTATTTGAATACTCAAAACTGCTCTTCTTCCCTAAGCAGAATTGAAAAAGCAAAAAGGGATGTATTTTATTTTCTTATATATGTCTACACATACAAGCAGGGTTGGTTTTTTTCTAGCTACACTGTGCTTTTAGGAGAGCAAGAAATGCAGCTTGTACAACTGCAGATGTCTAAGAAACTGTTACAGTGCTCAAAGAAAATGAAAGAAATAAGAGAATTGTATTTGCTTAATGTCTACGTATTTTATGCATGTGGATACAAGAGCACATTAGCTGTAACCCCAGTTTACATTGTTGATTTAAAAAATATATATATATACAGAGAGAAGAATGGGACTTTCAGTGCAGCTGGGTCAGCCCGTACCATGGGACTCATATCTGGCACTGGCACGGCCCAGCTGCACAAAGTGTCTCATGCCAGTGTCACAACCCAGCTGCTACCAGCGAGAGCTGTTGAGCAGTGGCCACAGAGAAGTTCCTGCCGGCAGACTGGCACTGACTAGGACTTTGATGCTCCCAGAATTTATGACCCTCTACACTCTGTATGCTTACAGCAGCACAAGAGGGGCTGGGAAGTCTGTGCCAGGCTCACCAGGGCAGGAATGCTTCCCCCACCTCTCAAAAGAAACCCTCTGTGTTTTCCCCTGTACCCAGCCCCGACAGACATCCTTCTTCATGGCCCACCATCACAAAACAAGCTGCATCCTAAGAAAAATTCTCAAGGAGCTATTTCATATGATCTTTGTTTTTACCAGAATCTGAACTTGCGGTTCCCAAAACACACCCATGAACATCTCTGGATTGGTCTCTTACAGAGTATATCACCATAGCTAAATAAATATGCCATTGATTTAATTTTTTTGATGCTGGTAGTGAGAAGCAGGAGGTTGGAGAAAAGATTTTCATCAGCAAGGAATTTAACAAACTAACAAAAAACATCCATAACAACAGCACTACATGTAAGCTTTGAGACAACTTAAATATAATATCCACATTTGATTCCAGACCTAGTCCTGCCAGGAAAATAGGAAAACTTGAAGCTATGTTGGAAAAGTAAGGCTTGAAAAACTAAGCTGGACTGTCCTGCCCACCCCACCAAGCCTTCTGGGCTTCTGCTGTCGTTTTCCATATTTTAAGGGAAAAGTTAGAAAGTTGTTATCCTGAACCTTTATGTGAAAAGTAGTGAGGCCAGAATAAAGCATAATTTGGCTTAGGTGTACATACAAGCAAGTGAGACTCCAGGACATATTTCTGAGAAAAATAATAGCAATGTATACTGCTCTAGCCCATCAGGTGATGGAAAAAACAGCAAGTGAGTTTAAGGAACTGCCACTGCCATGAAAATAATAAGATGTTGCAGACAAGGAAAAAGATGGGACAAGATAAAAGTACCAGGAGAACATGGTGCTTTCAGGACTGACTCCAAGTTTCTACACCCACAAAACTCCATTCTCATGGATTAACATTAAAACTTTTACTAACAGACACTAACACTAGCCGACTTTTACTTAGGATTTTAATACAGAGGAAACAAACTCAAGAGTAGGTAATGTAGAAATTAAAAATTACCAAGACCTTTCCTTTTCAACTCTACCCCAAAGACTTCACGTCTCATTTAAGCATAAAAGACATTTAATGCATTGAGATGATTTCTTGATGATGAATTGTAATTTGGGGGCAAAACAAGGACATTGGATTCTTCTGGAAAATACCTATTCCCTTTTAAAATGTTTGCAAAAAGTACCTGTTTGGAGTGTGCACAGATTCAGAATACTGCTTGTGTTTACAACACAAAGAAGTAACATACCAGTCCATGCTGAGATGTCAGGAACTGTCAACTGACCTCACTGTGACTGCACATGAAGGAAATTTCCAAAGAAAAACTTTAAAGATTTTCAGATACTGAATGTGAGGCACAGTTTCGGATGGTTTTTTTGTCCAGGAAGATTCAAATAATTTTTTTCTCGTTTGTTCCTGAATTTTAAATGAGATAAGAAAAAAATTAAGTGATTTCTTCCCTTCCCACCAGAGGATGTTTTTTGTGTGTGTTCTCAAAAATGCTCACATTTAATCAAGTGTAGCCTTTCTACCAAGGATTAGGACAGTATTTACAACTACACAGAGAAAATTTTGCAGTGCATGCAAATCCTTCCTCCACTAAACTGCTCAGCCCTCAGTAGATTCAGGTTGTAACAATCTTGAGGACTTGGGGAACTACATGGCTGTGCAGTTCTGTAAAAACCAGCAAAAAGCCCCAACCAAACACACGATAAAACTCTTTAATCCAATTCCCACATTTTGTTGTTCTCCTGTTATACAAGTATATTTCATATCATCTGGATTTTTTTTATGCAGAGAAATCTGAGAGTGTGTTATTTCATATCTTCTTTCAGATTTTTTTTTCTGCTTCCCTATGTTTTTCTGGGAATATAGGTTACGGAGAGGAGAGCTCTTTACATCCACATGGAAAATGGACTCCAATTTTGGTTTCTCCCATAATGGTTGGAATCAACGACATGCTAAGTGAAAACAACTGAGTTATTTTGGTGGAAACTTCAGTGAAAAAAAAAAATAACTAGGCTATTGCTTCACTACAGAAATAGATCAGTGATGTGTATTTATGCAGTGGCATTTTTCAACCATGAACTAATAAGAACATTCAGCCTGAATATTCCACAAATTCCTTAAGATCCTGCTGCCTCTGCCTGGCACTAACTCTTTGTTAAATTTAATGACTCCTTCAAAGAGAAAAGAGAAAATGTCCATACCACCTGCTAGTATGAGTGAAAGATACCCAGGTAGACCTGGTCAAAAGAATTATACTGGAAACTTCCATGCATTCAGTGGGATGAGTATTTTCTTGAACACAAGGAAAAAAAAAAAAAAAAGCCCAACCTGTTTAAAGACAAATTCTTGTCTTCTCCTTATAATCATCCCAACCCCCACTCCAACCCGAAAATGTGATTTACCAGAAGGAGCTCACAATACTGCTCTGGCTGAGAAAGTACACTGAGAACTTCACAGGAAGCCCAAAATAGCCTGAAAAGAGGAAATGGGTGGGGGTGAGGTTCTTTCTTCTGCTCACAAAGGACTTTGCCAGCCGATATAGATCAAGTAAAAACAGTCCTGACATGCGGAGCACACTTGGTGACAGTCCTCCCCTCTTTTCCCAGTCTGGTCTATTTTAAGATCACATCACAGGAAACTTGGCAGCTACATGTTTCCGAAAGTTGCCCCTGCCACTTCCACAAGTTCAAATCATTTGTAAGGGCACAGCTCACAGCACAGAACATTCTGAAGGGACACAAAAGGTACTATCAAGCTACTGAAGGCAGGTCATTCAAAGAAAGAAGGTAACAATTGATAATTAAATCAAGCTGAAAACACTCTTGCTTTTCTGTCCTGTATTACTGTTTTTTAAAGAAATAGAACATTTACATGAGCCATCCAAATGCTGGCAGTACTTGTGATGGATAATGTCTGTGTGTGTCTGTTCAAAGAAAGAAGTCCTCTGCACGAAGACATTTAGTTGTGTGGGCTGTCCCCCTGTCATTTTGTTAATGACTTTCTCTCACCTTCCTATCATTTTTCCAGAAAATCTTAACACTGTTAGTTGCAAATTCAAAGAGGACACATGTGTGCATGATTTACACATGCAGACACAGAACCAGGAACAAAGAACAATAAGGTTGTTTCATGTCAAACTTCAACTCTGATTCCCATTAAGCATTGAGTAGCAGGAATGTTAATGGCATGGTCCTGTTGGAGAAACTGATGATAATTAGAATACTAACAAAAAAATGCAAAAGCACATAAACATTGCCAGAGCCTTCACCCTACATTATAAAACCATCCATATGTACAAAAGCAGCAATGGTAGATTTTTCTGAAACTAGGAAAAGGAACAGCAATTATAACTAATAGTAAGCTCCTATGCTTCTATTATTTTATAACTGTATTTGTTTACAAATGCCAAAGTTTCCCAGTCTCCATTGTTAAGAGGACTAAATTTCTGAGTAAACAGAGCTCAAAAAATTGTTGCAAAGAAAATGTTCTGCAGAAGAAAGGTATACCACTTAAGCTCAATGGGTTAAAGGAGTCAGATGTTTATCTCCATTTCTCAAAGTATTTTATTTCTGGATATGGGAAGAGCATTCTCATCCCCAAAAGTCAATTTTAAGGTATCTGTAGATATAAAATACAGGTTCTGAAGTTCAGTCTGTACACTAACGTGACTATTGGAACACCATAAATCTTGAGCGGCAATCTAAATCTATTTTTAAAAATCCCAAAAACTAACATTTCTGTGAAGAAGGAGAGCAAGCCCTTGCTGCTTTATGATGAGTAAACCTACACAAAAGCTTTCAGGGAATTTCATGTGGTCGGTATTTTGTCTTTCAGTGACATCTGCTTCAAAAGGAAGGCCACCAGAGGACAGGACGATTAGATCTCCCCTTGCAAAAATCACTCACTGCTCCCATGCTGAATATCACTGCCCCCTCATGCGAGGGCTCTCTGCTCAGCTTCCACATACAGACAGATTAGCTTAGATTGCTGTAAATAACTTCTACTTGCTGTTCTTGAGCCCTTTATTCCAGGCTACCCTATATTCTTAAACTGTACCTGAGTCACCTTCATGTGTTATCCTTGTTGCTCTGGGAAACTTGGGATTTAGTAAACAGGTTAAGCAAATGAAAAGATTAGTCAGTATTGTGCTTGAAATGGATGCAAGGTGAGATTACACTGACAGCAAGTATATTAATAAATTTAACAAAGAAAGTTTTCTAGAATCTAAATAGCATGTACTGCACAAAAAGAAACCACATGCAAGTTTTGTGCTTGAGTCTTCTTGACCTGGTATTGAAGACCATCACCAACACTGCCAGTTTACTGGGCAAACTGGGATCTTTGGTTGCCATACAGGCTAGATGACATGGATGGTATGAGTTCCCTGTGATTAAAATGAAATAAATTGCAAGGAACTGAGATTAAGGTGGCAACTAGCTGATAGTATTATTTATGGAAGACAGAATAGCACGGTGTACTTACATTAACTCCTTACCATGTGTTAATGTGTATTGCTACATCAAACAGCATGAAATTCAATATACTGAAGTACTCTTCACTAAACAAAAGAAGAACTAAGGCAAGTTAAAGCAAGCTCATTTAAGAATGAATACTGACATTTTAAAAAGGCTTGTGATAACACCTCTTCATTAATTTTTCAGGTTTTCCTCCCATCAAACCAACATGCTAGTGACACTAGGGCATGAGAAGCCACCACCAGTTCAAACTCAAGGCTACCACGGACAAAAACATTAGGTGGGAAGCAACATAATCCAACCAGTATGGCAATGGACAGAAAATCTACAGAAATGTGGAAGCAATCCAATCTCTTCCATTCTTCTCTGTACCTTTGTCACAGTAAGTCCAACCCTCAGATCTCCACTTTCCATCAGCAATGGGATAGGCCATAATAGTTATTTATCTATAAAAGCACTTTATAGACACTGTAGAAAAATTCTAAACAAGAACTTTGTATTCCTGTGTCCTAAAACTAACTCTTCACATGAGGTGGCTTTACAGTCTTAGTTTCCCCATGTTATATGGTCTCTCAGCACGAACACGTTCAGGTTCTGCTAATTACACCATCATCTCTTTAGAGGGATCATCCATCATCTTGAATTGCTAAAAAATCAGCATCCTCGAAACTGAGAAGGTCAGAGGAAAGGATTTCTCCCCTGAAAATTATCTGTTCTGAACAACAGAGAAGATACCTTGGATGTAAATCTGATCAGGCAGAACATAAACTGGCTAAGTTTTCCGACTGAGGAACTGCAAACTGACAGGAAATGTTTGGTGCCAATAACTTAGCTCTCTTAACAGTTTTCTGCTGCAGTCCTTCAGCTGTGAGATAAGGTGACTATTACAATCACTCTTTACACATGCAGAACCCACACAGAGCTGAAGAAGGTTTTCCAATTCAGCGATATCAAAGAAAGGAAACCCCCACACTGACACCACTGCATGTGGCAGCACAGCACCCACGAGTTGCTGCGGTGCCACACGCAGCCCACGCATATCGCGCGGCCATAACTAAAGTTTCAGTGGGTGACAAAGGCAAAGGCTAGGTTGAGAAATAGGCACAGGAAGATGAACCCACTGCCCTGAGTACCAGCTGAGGGCACATGGAAAAGCCACAGAAAAAGAATGGCTGCATCTGTACTGTTGTAAAATCTGACTTGTGGAGAAGCCATAAGCATGACACACTCCTTGCCTTCAGTATACAACTCTCACTCCTTGATCGTCCTTACTCCCATACCATGTAGAACACCATTCTATGTTCTGAGTTATCTGGACTGCCACCTTTTTTTCTTTTTTTTTTTTTTTTTAACGACATACAGTAGTTTTATATAGTGGGCCACATTTTCAGAAGTTCTCAGCATTCAGAAATGTTGAGCTTTAAAAGAGCTCAGCGCACACATTTTCTGAATATGTAACAACGTATCTACAGACCTGTCTTGTTCAAAAATCTAACCTTGGTAAGCTCTCTGGAGATTACACCAACACACACAATCAGAAGAGTTGCTAAAACTCCTCCCCCCCCTTTCCCGTCCCCCCCATTAAAAGAGAAAACAAAGAGGTTTAAAATTATGTTCTAGTTTTTAATAGCAACTAAAAGTTAAACCCCAAATCTCTCCTGGAACTCAAATGCCCCTTCACAGCAAGTGTTAGTGCAATTCTTGCAGGGATGCCACCAACTCTGTATAACAACTTTTATGGTGCTTCTAACCATTTGAGCCTCTTGGTTAGCTCGAGGCACAGTTACAGCCATGTACCCTACCAGTCTAGTGTTCACACATGTACACTTTTTTTTTAAGTAACAATTTTTTAATAACTTTTCTGAGATGCTCATCACTCTGTTTCATATTAGCTACTCAACAAACAGTGAATCCTCCTAATCTCCAAAAACTAGGCCATAGTGACTTCAGCACTGAGCCAATGCTCACTGGGGTGACATCTTCTGCTCATTTACAAAAGTCAAAGTCTTTCAAAACCAAAGAATGGATCGGGATGGAACTGTGTACAGAGCTACTGTGTCTACAGACAAACATTAAAGGAAAAAAAAATCCTAAAAAATCTGGCTATTTTTTAATATACTGGCAATCACATTTTAAAATGTGGCCTATCAGAGATATGTCTCAATGAAGTAAAGGATTTGTTCTGCAGCTAAGAAAGGTTTGCTAAAAAGAAAACAGCCACTGTGGTAAATGCTAAGGAATGTAGCATTCGCCCCACCAGCTCAGCCCCAGGTGTGCTGGCAGGCTCAGCAGAGGGGCTGTCAGCTGGAGAGGGGTGCCTGGGGCACCACAGAGAGAGGGGCAGAGGCAGGTCCCGGGAGACACCTGCATCAGGAGTCTTGGAAGAGATGAGAAGGTGCCCCAGGCAACCCGGTGAGCTGGGACACACCGCACTGAGCAGGGACTGAAATGGTGAAACGTGATGCCAGCAGACAAGGAGTGAAGAAGAAAATCTGGCAAGCTAGGATAGATACCACTGGCATTTCAGATAGGTAATGTCTGTCCACTCCTCTTTAGCCTCCCGTTTGGATTACAGGATGTCCGTCTCCTGCTGACAGAAAATGCTTGGTGAAATAGGGTCCTCACTGCAGGCTCCTCAGCTGGGGGCTTTCTCTACCACTTCCCCTCAAGATCTCTGGGTGTGGGGAGAGCATGTCGGCTTAGGCAGCTTTGAGGAGCTGCTTGGAAGCCTTCAAATGGGGTGGGATGGGGGTACAGAGAAAGGAACTAACCAACCGTTTAGTTATGAAATATATACGTTTTAATCAAATTATTAAACAGTACAAGGAATTTGATTTACGCTTATTTATTGCCAATGGGTTCAGGCTCGCCCCCATCTCTCTTCCCCCAGTTTCTGCAGGGAAACTGCTGTACATCTTCCCGGATGGATGGGGGGGAGGGAGGGAGCCCCGGCGGGTCGGGGAGCGGGAGCCCCGCGGTGCCGAGAGCCGCTCCCGGCCGGCGCCGGGGACACCTGCCGGGCACGGGCAGCGCCCCGCAGCCCCGGGGCCGGCTTTTTCTGGAAACATGACAGCCGGCCGCGGGGAGCCGGGAAAGGGAGGGGGACGGGGGTGCCCGGCAGGACGCGAAGGCGCGACGTGGCGACGGTCGCTAAGGGAGTGACAACAGAGCGATCAACAGAGAGGCTGGTGCGCGGGGAGGCGCGGCTGCCAGGGCCCCGCGCTGCCCGCCGGCCCTGCGAGCCAGCCCCGCACCGAAATAGCCGTGCCCGGCCAACGCGGCCGCCCCTCCGCTGGCAGCGCACGGGTTATTTTGGATCGGCCTGAGCAAGATAAAAATTGAACCGAGGAAGCGCGGCTGACTGACAGCCGCCTCGAGAGCTGCGCGCTTGGCTGCGGACGAGCGCAGAGGCTTCGCAGCCTGCGCGGGAACATCTCCCACCACGCCAATGCCGGCAGAGGGAAGCGGGGTCCTGCTGCCCACCTGCCCGCTCAGCAACCCCGGCCATGCCCTGAGCTGGCAGCGCGTTTGCCCCACGGCCACGCCTCTATCCCACAGCCTGCGTGGCCGCCACGGCTTGCCAGCCCTCTTAGGTAGGCGTCTCGGGCCACAAAACCGGCTTTGGGACTTCCATCCTCCCTCCTGCAATTCAGCGCCGCATCCGCTTCAAAAGCTGCTGTGCCTGTTCGAATCTGCCTGGACAGTGGAGATGTGCGACTAAGCCCAGCTTGCTTAAGCTCATGCTGCCAACACTGTACCTTAGAGAACAAAGAAGATGTGGAATCCTCTCATCGCAAAATTAATGTTCTGAACTGCAGCAAATGCCTTGACAAACAAAGTTATGTTCCAGCAAAACACTAACAATAATCTCCTACACTGCTGTGGCAAGGCTCTGTGTTACATATACTCTCTTTTTTTTTTTCTTGTTGAAAACGAGAATTGAATTGGGCTCATTTACTAAGCTTCCATGACTGCAAAAGATTGGGCACCTTTAAAAAATAACAGTATTTCAATGCAAATATAAACTTATCACAGGCTTCCTGAAGCACATGCAGCATAAAGGCAGTATCACTGCAGAGAAGGTATCTGCTTTCAAGGGGATTTGCATTCTCATTGAATGCTGGACCAGGTCCAGACCAGCCGGAGGATAACCACCCTTTAACCTCCCTGCGGAGACTTAGAGAGACGAGACTGAAGTAGTATCATTTCTGACAGAAATCAAATCCTGGCTACTGCACTGCTGGGAACACTACAGACAGGAAGAAAAAAAAATAGGGAGGAATTGGAATTAAAACAATTCTATGAAGCTCATTTAGGTAATACCTTGTCAAAGGAACTGATACTGCTTATTTACTGAATGAATGCAAAAGTTAAGCATCTCCTAGCGTAAAATATCATTTTAACAAATGGAACATACAAATGTTAAAGCTGACATGGAACATGGGCTCAGTTACATGCCTAGGTTATCCAAACTAAATAATACATCTAGTGAAATCTTACACAAAACAACAAAGAGCATTCAAAAACCACAATTTCTTCACATTCTTATCAGTTCATATCACAGCACTAGTATTTCAGAAGACAGGATAATTCCTAGTCTCCAAAGATTCAAAAACAAGTGACCTTAATGGAAGCTTATGAATATCAGGATATTGCATTACGGTTGCTGGGCACATATTCAGTACTTCCTTCTTGATGTAATGCACCCAGAGACATAGATAAGAAAATCCCAGGGCAGACTGATAAGCAGCTTCCAGGTATTCCCTATCTTGCTGTACTCATCCTGATGTAGTGGTAGAAACCTTGGAGCAGCCACTCACAACAAACTGGATCATAAAAATCATACGCAATTTTGGAGTGCCAGCAAAGCACAGGAGGCAGCACAGCAATGGGAGCAAAATGACTGCACAAGACAGCAACCACTCAGTTCTGCCAATCTGGCCAATGAATGAGTAATCTTCATATATTGTGTTCAGGGCCAGTAAGCTCTAAGACTGTCCCAAAAGAAGCATCATCTGAATTGTACTAGACCTACAGAGACCCTTAGTTGTGGCTGGACTGTCTGTGAAAATATGTCTAGACTACAAGAAAATGTAATGTTTTAGAATGTCCTAGTTGGCTTGTTTAAACTGCAGTACTGGCAACCCAAGTTAGATATGCCAAATCCAAAAGACAGACAGGTATAAAACCATTACAGAAAATCAGGTGGAATTTATTTTTCAATTGATACCTAAATCTGTACTTCTTTAAGTCACAGTTCAAAATACTTCTCACTAGAATATTGTTTTTTCAGTTTTATAGCATTTGTAGCAGAAATATTAAAATTGGTCTGAAGAATGCATAAACAGAAACAGTCTGTTGGTAAAAGCAACAAGAAGGGCAATAGAGTAAAGTCACAGAAAAAAAAACCCCAAAACATTTTGAGAACCATGGACATGCTGACAGCAATCAAACTGAGAAGAACTGAGGAATATGGTCTGTTTGCATCACCAAAAAAATTGTGTCCTTGGAAGCCCACAGCATGGATTAGCAGAAAACCCGTGCCCTGACCAGGGGGAGGACAGCAGTGAGGTTGCACCATGCTCTATGTGCCCCTTCTTTTCCTGTTCACCCAAAAGGGAAGATGACTGTAGCCAGGAAGACACCCACAGCAGGCAAACCCAGGAAACAGCCTGCAAACTGAGATTCACCTAGGGTGAGGCAAGCAAAAATAAGAGGTGAAAGGATGGACCATAGTAGAGCAATAGCAGTTGCCAAAGGGCAGAGCAGGCCTACACAAAAACAAGGCGCAAGTCAAGCAATGTGGTGAGAACTTGGTGGGTGGCCCTCAGGGACAAAACTGATCCTGGCCAGATCGTTTCTTGGGCACACATCCCTTAGCCTCCTTCTTAAAAGCATGGGGGTTGTGAGAGTAGGAATGAAAATGGTAAGAAACAAGTGTGGGACAAACTAGTTTTGTTTAAAACAGATACCACCTTCTCTTTCCATAACATCTCTCTGAGGGGTTTTGTGCATTAATTTTCTTGTGATAACAAGTAACATGAGCTTCTCAGATAATCATTAGAACCTCAAGAGTTGAAACTTGCAGAATACTGCGGAATATAAAATCACAAGAACTAGCAGGCAATACTGCCAACAATTTAACACACTAGCGCATAAGAAGGCCAAGTCATGGAGAGCCCCCGTGCTGTTCATTTTACCTAGTTAATGATTTTTAAAGTACAATTTGCTCTATCAAGGTGTGAGAAGAATGTTTGCTTAAAAATACCTCACTTTCTTCCCTGTTTTTAAATGTCCTCCTAGCACATTTAAATGGACTCCATGAAAACCTCCATCAGCAGTGCAAGTTAGACTAGATTTAGGGTCTGTTTGTATGTTAATTATTTGCATAGAGACATTTTCTGAAGAGACAGGGGAAGGAATATACAGTAATTGTGGCCTGCCTCTAAAAATGGGACAGATTTACCAGAGGGGACAGTACTTATAACATCAAGAGACCTGTCAGTGTTAGTGCTTTGCCATCACATGTCTGTGTGGGTTCTTTCTCTGCCTCCACATCCACAGAAATCTGGGGATGTTTGCCCGGGGAAGGCAGCTCTTCATCTGATACAGAATTCAGGAGCTAATGCAGTTTGCTATTACTTGAGCCAAACATTAGAAAAAAAAAATATATATAAATATACATATTAAAACAAACAAACAAACAAACAAATAAATATCTAAAGGAGCAGGGCGATCTTGTAGGAAAGAAAACCTGGAGCTATTCTAGATGATTTCCTCACAGAATTAAAGCTCAGACTTACCTGAAAATAAATTGACTTACACTGAAATGAATTGGTCCCACAGATTTGGGGGGGAGAGGGAGGATGCAGAGGGTGAGTGTCACATCAATACAGCTACAGCTGGGTAACCACTGTGCTAATGCTGTAGTGCAGATCCTCCCAGTACAAGCTAGCTATAATATCTGGTCTCTTGTTTCTGTACAAGAACACTTGGTTCATTTACAGATGTGAGTCCTATCGAAACAGTTTACACCAGCATACCTTTAATACAAATACCCCTACAGTTGTATAGAAGTTTCTCTGCAAAGTTATACCTATTCCCATATGTGAATACTCTAGTAAGTATAGATAGAGAGAATCAGTACTGAAATCAAACTGTTTCACATTATTTTCAAAATAATGTGTTGCTGCAGAGTGCCTGCTTCCAAATGCTGGTTGCTCTTCAAGCACCAGTTGCTGTTTTCTGCGATTTATGACTGAAAGAATTAAAACCTAAGAAAACTAAAATAGATCTCCAGAGGATACTAACAGATCCTTCAAGCTCTGCCACATTCTAGATCTTATTATTACAGTAGAAGATTCTTAAGGTAATAAATACGGCTCTCTAAATTTAAACATTTTTTGCCAAAAAGTAAATTCTAATTCATTATACAAATATCCCATATCCCAAACAACGATCCATGCAAATGATAACTAGGTGGTCATTTGTCCCATCTGTACATATATTTAAAGAGCAGCTGAAAATTTGGGCTGTTGTAAATGCATGTGCATGCTGATATTTTTTAAAATTAGGACTAATGCCCTGGAAATATTTGAATGCCCAAAGGCATCAGTGGGAATTGAGGGATTTCAGCATTTGGCAGAACCGAGCCTTTTCTATGAGTGGATATAAACACATTTGCTTGCACATAGAGAGGTTTTGAATAAAACACAGATGGGCAATAATTTCCTATTCATCTGGACATTCTCAGACATTACATTCCTGACTATAGTTTTAATGTTATAAATTAAAATTTGGTAGTTCCTTTAAATATAGTTCATTTATTTTCTAAGAATTCTGGATTGTGCTTCTCAGCACATTAGGAAAACATATTTCCAGCCAGCAGAACAATCATAATATTAACTCTCTCACACTTGCCGATAACCTTTAAGGAAGCTTTACTATTTATATCACAGCCATGAAAACAACCAAGAAGTACATTAATTAATAGTGATAACAGAAAATAAAGCCTTCAGTCACACGTTCCATTCAGTCACTTGCACCCATATATTTTTAAAATGAACAAAATACATTTTCAGTTTGACAGGGAATTATTTTAAGGCCCTAGTATCCCTTAGAATCTCTTCTCACGTCTTTAGATGTCTGCCTTTCGCTCGCGCGGGCTGAAATGTCTAGACATCCAAATTAAGGAGTGACCAATCACTGACAGACCGATCTCTCTGCGTACAAGGTCAGCACTACAGAGGCACACACGCTCACACACGCACACATGCTGGCAGCAGGCACCACGCAGGAGACCTTTATTTGTGCACAAAAATATTGATGTTGCTAAGTGATACGCAGGCAGCCACTGGCCGTAAGAATTTCTGTTTGTTTGTTTATTGCTTTGACTTCTTTCCTGAGTAAACAATGCAACGGTGATGCTGAGATGGAAGAACCCGTCCAAATTAAAACAGATATGGAACCTAATTTGTTATGTCTGCTTGGTATCAACCTATTGCTTCCCACCCCCCCCTCCCCCCCGATTTTGTTCTGTTAAGTCAGAAGGAAAAAATTTAGGAAGAACTTCAAAGCACACATGTCCCAAATGGTCCCAATCATCCTACTTTTCTTACAGTTAAACAATAAAAACAATTTATTTGCAAAGGTCTCTCTGCATCTTAAGCTTGCTGACACCACATTTAAGGAAAATGTTTGATATTAAAATAAAGGTCCTATATTAAATTCATATGTCTAGTCACTGGAATAAGAGGTAACCTGACAACAGTATCTCATCACACCACATAGTAAGTGTGGATAGACTTTCCTTATCTAAAAATTCAGTCCAGTTCCATTCGGTTCAATCCCCCCCAAAATGATCACACACACACACAACTTTTTTGAGTCATTCCTAATCTGAAAAACTGTATTTTGTGGTACTAAAAGTAGGTTTTCGGAAGCACAGGTCCACGACAGGGCTCCTGTTCAGAGTTTTCAAAATAAGTTAGCTTTCTTGACTTCAAGGGAGTCAGAGTATGGAAAAGCTGAGTTTCCTTAATAAACTCCCCTGGCTGGCCTTCAAGGCTTCTGGAGCATCCCAGTAGTGCCAGAGGGCACCAAGCTTGTAATCCCCCTGATCCAATGGAGCTTCCCAGGAGAGGTGCCCAGGTGAGATCCTGGGGAGCTCTGCAAATGCAGGTCCCAGACTTCACTGCACTGTCTGCAAGCGTGTTGGGAGGGAATTGGCCTAGTCTCCTGGAAGTTTCCAGATTCCTAGAAATGTTTATAGTCAACATAGTAGAACATTAGATTACAAATTTTTTTTCAACAGAAAAATATTTCATGGAGCTTTGACATAGCAATGACACCACTGAAGCCAGGCCACTCTCCCTCTCACCTACAGCAGTGATACTGACATCTGGAATAACACAGAACATACTATTAGGGAAACAGTGAGTGTATTTTGACTTTGATTTTATTTTAGCAGCAAATTACAAAGATGACCACCAATGGCAACTGGCTGTGGGAAGCACACCTTGAGGAACATTTCAAAACTTCTTGCACACTATTGGAACAGCAGAAGCCTGCCCAGCAGTACAAAGATGAAAATGAGCTGAGAACGTTAAACAGTAATTCAGGTAACTTAGTTTTGGTTTCACTCTAGGTTCCTATAAGTCCTGTAATAAATCACAGGACAGTTGTAAACTTCTGGGTTTAATTGTCATGCACATACCAGTTCCTCCCAAACTCATTTTCATCCTCTCCCAGTAGAGCAATAGGCAGTCTACAAACCCAGTATTCTACCAAGTGACTGCATTTTTGATGTCTCCATACATAACCATACCCAAAGCAGTGCTGCTCCAAACCATCTTCCATTCAGCCACCCCACCAGACACACCAACCATCAGTCCAACAGGGACAGGACAGCTCGGTCCCATTCTCCCTACATCAGTAATTTCCTGGATGAGTCACCAGTCCTTCTCTGTCCTGGTTTGTCCATCTATTCAATGTTAATTGTAACAATATCTTCCAAGAAAAAAGCACTGCTTTAGAGACCATAGATCAAAGACCAGAAATGTGCCTGTTCTGGACAAAAGCAATTCTTTGCCTTATTCCTGAGCAGTTTGCATGGCCAGCACTGGCAGCAGACCATCCCTTCAGGAATCACAAGGTAAGTGTACTAATCCTTATTCATCCTATCAATAATTTCCATCAAACCATTATTTCTGGGGATGTGCTCTGGACAAATACTTCAGTTGTAGGCTGATGAAGAGGGAAATGAGGACATAAATAAAGTATGTTTTCATCAGAAAACCTCTATGTTAATTAAAAATGTTATTTTCTGTGAGACTTCTATTTGTTGGAAGAATAAGATGCTGTAAAGAACAGGCACTACACCAAAGGACCTGACTTGCCTTAAACTACAATATAACCTCTCAGGCAATCAACACACACCGTGAAGAGCACATAATCACATATGAACTTGTTTATATTGCTCTTCTTCCTCTTTTCTTAAAAAAGATTTTATATCTTACTAAAATTCTAATTGTCCCATTGAAAGTTCATGCTTCTGATTTTGTGCAGAGGAGAAAGCTTATTCATGAATAAACCTTTCAGGATGGAAAAGTGACAAGGAAGAAAAGATCAAGTCAGTCAAGTATAACTGGAAACTCAGATGTAAAGATTTCAAATATTTCAAAAGATGTCATGATAGGTATATTCCCACCTCATTCCAAGCAAATAAGATTAGCCTGTATTACTGAGAATTTTATGCCTCAGTAGAAGGCCCTAATTATATTTCACACTTCTCTGAAGATTCCTGTAATATACACACATCTTTAATGTGGAATTTTATACCCTATTTATAGCATATAGGCTCTTTTTGATATTATTACTTTTCTATGAAAGTTCCTTTGAAGTCAGGTAATTACCTTAAGCTAAATATTTAGCCTGTTGTGAGAACTGAACCATAAGATTTGTGTAGAACAAGTAAGTCATCGTGTAGCTAAATATAAAGGTTTCCGAGCCGCAAGTGGGAATGGAAACATTAATTATGAAGACAAAGCCAAGCATGCATTTTAGAAGTAATTTAAAGTGAAAGCTGATAAATCTGTATGATGCTACACCATGCTTCATTCATGTCCCTAAAAACTATTTGAGCTAAGCACTAAAGAAAGAAAGCATTTCATTAGTAGTTACTATTCTTAGTAAAGCCACTGACTTGGCCAAAGTCAGGCTCTGACTGTGAAAAGCTCAGGGGGAGTTGCTAAGATGGCTAATAATGATCTGCAGAATCTTATCCCTAACCAGAAGGTATGCATTGTTAAAGACTTGTAAATCTCGATTCTTCCATATGATGAACGTGTGTCTCTTTCTCTGCAAAGTTATGAATCTCTTTAGTGGGATAAATCATAGAATCAAATTAGATATGGCTACCATATATCAATATACAAAGTTATGTCACTTTTGTATTGCATTTGATCTAGGACTGAACCATGACGATTTTTATTTGACAGCAGCATTTTAAAGAGATATCACTTGTAGTGAGAAGTCACCAGCAGATTCCCCTCTTCACGTCCTCAGGCACAGTTCCTTGAAAATACCTAAAAGTACAGGATGTTAAAAAACGATGCCATATGGGTTTGCAATTTGTCATGCAAAAGTTGTCCCTCATAAGCAATGCACAGCATAACACATGAACCCAAAACTTCAAGATGTAACAGAGCCATACGTACTGTGCATACACTCACACTCACACACAACACAAAAAGCCAGTCAAGACCACAAAACCAGTTTATTATCATTTTTTACAGGGGGAACAAATTTGCCTAATCTGCTGCATCCAGACAGGTTTTTCCAATAGCACGCACTTCAGTAATCTGCGAATTAAAACTGCTGTTTCTCTTACGTTTTTTGCCGAAGCAAAAGTCTAGCTTCATATTAAGAATGCTTAATAAAACCAACACACATTAAAAACAGTCAGCAGGGAGTGCTGCAATTAGACGCTCGCACATTGCTTCCCTCTGTGCCTACATGCAAATAATTTTCATGTTATGCGGACTTTCACAATCTTCATCATGGTGCTGCAGTAAGAGAGACCTCCTCCTCTTTTTGTTCATGTGAGATGTAAATGTAAGTCCATTGATTGCTTATCACCATTAGTTTACAGAATAAAATTACTTGTAAATTGGCTAAAAAAGATAAAGCTCCCCACTTCATATGTTATAGTCTAATAAGATCTTGCTATAGTCTGATTGAAGACACTGATCCTGCGGTTTCATCCCCCAGAACTTAGGGGTGAAGGACTATGACTAAAAAGGCAGATGGCTACATAAGGATACAAAATGCTGTAAGAAACATTTAAGATGACTGAAGTATCTACATAGATTATATGAAACATTTTCCTTTATGGAATATAAAAATGCTATTGAGTATGTTCTTTTTGGGGGTGGGAGGGGATTTTTTTGACTAATAGGGGCGATCATAGGGAAGACAGGCATAGAATATCCCCTCTATTGAGTTAATCAGATGCAAAATTCACTCTGATTGCTGTGGGATTCTCTATATAAAGCCAGTGTCTACTGAGTCTACGGAATGCTTCATGTTCTCAGTGTAATTCCTTCCATCTGAGCAAACAACACTCAGCATTTGATAGGAGGCACTCTTCCATCATGTAAAAGTGGCTGCACATAATTGTGTTACAATGTCTGCAATTCTCTGTATTCATATTCTTCCTTCCCAGAGTAACCTACTGAAGGGACTGCAGCACTTGCATGAAAGAAACCAAACTGTCAAGAGGAAACTTTAGGAGGGAATCAGAGAAAGGCTCTGAACCGCAGGCTCACAAAAGGGTTGAGGGAAGGAGGGACCTCTGGAGGTCATCTCAAGCAGGGCCACCCAGAGCCTACAGCTCACAACTGTGTCTAGCTTCTTCTAGCCTTGCTCTTGCAAATGAGGGGCTCAGTTTGAGGGGAGTAATTGCAGATGTCTCACCTCACCCCAAGGATGCTACAGGACACAGTCCTTTCCTAAAGCACTTCCTCAGTTTATCTTCTATGGAAAGTTCAACCTTTAAAGGCTTCCAGTCAGAGCCTGGTGGCATTTGACATCAGCTTTTCTGATGCCACAGTCTGACAAAGGAGAATTCCACTTTGTCAGAGCTTTGTTCCCAATTGCTGTATCCTAGCCTGCAAACATAGCAAAACGTCTCTACCAGGAGCGAGTATGCAAACAAACAAAAAAACACTGCAAAAATATTCAGTGTGAAAGAAAGCCACATCCACCATCTAGGTCTGTCCAAGTCCATCTTCTCAATCTATTTATATCCTCATGTTGCAGGTTTGTCGGTTTATTAGTTGAAAATTTGTCTGTGAGAGTCTCTCACACGTTCGTTACAGTCTTTATAAAGATATTCCTTGCAAATGCCTCGAGGTCACACTTAAAACCATGGTGTGAACTATGCCAGACATCGAATTTGTGCAGGAGCTTCTCCCGGGCCCGTGTGTGCTGTCTGCCTCTCTGCACAGAGCAGCTCCGAGGGGAGGTGCAGCTCCAGCAGGCCCTTCCCTGACACCCAGCAGCCGCCACGGCTCCTCTCGGTCACGGCTGATTCCCACGAGATGGCACGGCACGATTTAATCTGAGTTTAATCTGAGATTTTAAACGATGACTCCTTTACTGACGCAAAAGTCTGCCAGCGCACGCTGCCTCACTACACATCTCTCACGATTCACTTCCCTCACGGAGAGTCTTTGCAATTTTCCCTGGATCAAAACATTGCCCTGCTGACAGAAGAGCACTTGTTTCTTTAGAGCTCTTCTGCAAAACAAAGTTGCAGTAACTTGGAAATAAAGGTAGTTTTAGGTTGTGTGATCTACCTGAAACACCACTCAGGCAGTGAAACACTGAAATGGTAAGGAGTTGAAAATAAAAGGGAAAAAAAAAAAAGACAAAAATGAAGAATGTGGTTTTGGTTTGGCTTAAGGTTTTTCAGCTTTGATTCTTGTCAGTGCTACTAGTGCTTTGATTTAAATCAGTCTCAAAACAGTATTGAAATCTTTAGTAAGAAATTTAAACTGAAATGGAAAATTAATACTGGCTCACCAGTACAGCCCCTCAGTTACACAAAATTTCCAATAACAAATTGGAAAAAGAAGAATACAATGACATTTCTTGTATCCATGCATGAAGCTGGAGAGAAAAACAACCTTTTACCAAAAGCAAAGTAAAGATCTCACCTTCTTTTTACTATCTTCATGGTTTCTACCACCTTTTCTACCTGAGACAGTGTTTCAGCTGGCTATCTGGGAGTATTCTGCCGAGAAGCTACCACACTGCTGGATGTGTCCCTGCCTGTCCACAGCTGGGAAGAAAACAGTTAAGTTCAGCAGCAAAGTGACAAGAGAGGCAGCAGCCTCCGGCAGCCACGGGAACAACAATTTCTACAGACTAGAGGCTGAAATTTCAGAGGGAAATAATCCCGATTGTCATAGCCAGGTCAAAGAGCAGGGCCCCAATGGCACTGGCTTGAGTTTTAAGGCAAAATGTTACCAGAGACATGTGTGGACCTGACTTTACCATCCTCTGAAGGACCATAATAATGACATCCACATACCTGCAAGAGGTAATAAAACAAAGCAGGAATTTTGCCTGCACAAAATGTAAACATCAAAACAGATGGCGCAGTTATGTTAATCAGTTAATGTTTGCAGAGTGCTTTGAAGATGCAAAGCTCTGTAAAGGTACTAAATACTTAGAGTCTTGTCTAGACATCATCAAGCTCATTTTTAGACTGCAACCTTTTCAGGCCAAACAGAGCCTCTCTGTACATGGCTGCACTGTTCCTTCTGTAGCAGGCTCCAATCTCAGGATGTATTTGCAAGAGAGGAGTAACAGAGCAGCAGCTCCTGGAGATGGACAGCCCAAGCCAACAGCTCCTGCTAAAGCAACGTGAAGTAGCACAGCAGAGAGTAGGGCTGAATATCATCAGGGAATCATATGGAAGTCAAAATGTACTATACCAGATTTCACCAGAGAAACTGGTAAAGATTGAGGCTGTCACAACAGATAACCCCATAAAAAAGAGTTTGCCATGATGGTGAGAACTGTATACTTGAACTAACAAGCCCTGATGAGAAAAATCCATCTCTGACAGAAAAAACTATGCATACAGACTTAACAGAGCTGTGAGAAGTGCACAGGCAATCTTCATCACGCATAGTCCAAGTATGGAATTGAACAAAGTGAGTTATGAACAATGAGGTCACAAATTTTTTTGAGGTTTGGGAAAAATCCATCAAAACTCACACTTTTTATTTGCTCTAAGGAATGTGGAATGCAAATAAAATTAAACTCCAGGGGCTTATTCTGCAATAAGCAAGCCTTCTGTGTCAGACTGCCTTGCAACCTAACCCAAACCTTACTATTTTGACATTAAGAAACCACAGATCTCAGAAACCTTTTCCACTCACATTTCCTCATCAGCTCAGACTTTAACTGGGGAAAGAAGGCTGGTGTTATACAAAAGGTGCAGACAGCTGAAACACGTAATCCTTATTCATACCCTAAAAATAGACCCTAACTGACCACCCAGTGCATAACCAGCACTACTGAGCATGGAATTGGAGTTTGGAGATTTCAGTTCAGCTGCTGTCTTGGGGCTAGGTGAGGAGCTGGCATGTGGAGCCAGCTTCCAATCCCTCTGAAACAGCCCCCCCCAACTCATCTGAAGTAAAATCTACAAGATCCATGGGGGAATAGCATCCCTTTGCCTTGAACAGAAGCTCGGCTGTGGCCAGGGGGCTCAGAGTCAGGGTAGAAAAGACTAAAGGAAAAGAGGTGTTAAGGAAATTGATCTTTTCTTACCCTAAAAATAAAACGACTTTTTTTTCTTTTTTTAATTTCCAGACTGGGGGGAATGACAGCTTTATTATTGTTTGCACTTTTGAACCATCCCCCAAAATCTAAAAAATTCTTACTGTGCTGGGGGAGTATGCCAGAGGACTGCAACTAACTGACTATTCCATTAAACAGTGGTATAAGAAATACAGACTCACTTGAATACTAATGGCAGGTAAGGTTATTTTCCTGCTTTTGAGGTTTCTGCCTATTTCCCAGCCTCTTCACTTCAGTTCTTAAACATTAATTTCTAAGCAGAAGAAGAGCTTTATTATCATTATAGCTCTTATTTCTCAATTTGTTCTCAAATAATTTCTGTCACCTTCCCAAAAAGAAAACTTTAACTGGAAATGGATTCAATTAATAAAAACTCCTTGAGTCCTTTGTAGTGGCAGAGCACATTAAAGAGCAATGCCAACACCATATTCACTTCTTTCTTTCCAGGAAAAGCACTGCCTCTCCCTCTTTGTTTCAAATAGCATGTATATATAATAAGTCAAATTTTCAGTCTCATCTTAACTGGGTTACCAACTTCCCTTGCCCATAATTTTGCATATGTTCAGATAATTATGTCCTGAAATTTGCAAATACAATTACTCGCTGACACACTTTGTTATCTGAATGATAAAGTATTTGATTGTATCCAATGAAAACAATATTAAGATGGGGAAGCAAACGTGTTTAAGCAAACCTAATGCACTAACTTAAGCGTCTGTTGTTTTATGGAAACATGATCCTCTACCAGCATGTCTGCATGCTGTAGAGAAGTATTGTCTGGAGACCTTACATTAAAAGCAGGAAAGCCACATCGCTGCATTACCACGTTTGCACTTGCCTGGTAAGAAATACAGCTGCTCAGGAACAATCACCTTTTCATTTTCTTAAAACAGAGAAGTTAGCTTGCATAAAAATCATCAAGTTAATAATGGCTTATAAAAGGAGTCACAAAATAACTAACAAGAAGGTGCTTCCAAGTTAAACTAGTTTAGCACTCATATGGCATCTGTAGGTTCACTACATGTAATAAAACTTCTTGATTTCTTTCTCTAAGAGAAAATTTGCAAGGAGTATTAAATAAGAACTCTTGATCAGAAGAGCAACTGTCAGGACACTGAGCTACAGTTTAACAGAACTGTTTTTGACTGAGTTTAGTTAAGATTTGTCAGTAACTTCTGAAGCTACAGTTATTTCTCATTAGTTCAAATTTAGCAAGTCTTCTATTGTTAAAATTGAATAGGAAATTCTTAAAACTGCACATTGGGTCTCTGAAAGGGCTGGCCCTCTCTCACCACAGTCTCAGAGTTCTCACTGGATTTCCTAGTGCTCACCATAAAGGCAAACAAGTAACTGGAAAATCCAGATGGGGTTCAACTGTATTTCAAGAACAGTTATGACATAAGACTTTCTTGATACATAGCTCAGATGTGATGCTGGGGAGATTACAGTGGCAACTCATTTTGGTTAGCAACTTACAGGAAAGACTGCGAAGTAGGGGTAAGCAGCCTGTCTATTAAATTTAAAGATATTATTAAGAAAACCCAAATAATTAAATAAAAACACCTACCACTGTACTTACAGACTTTATCAGTAACATCATGAAGAAAAAACTTTTCAGTAACAATATTTATTCTCTATGTTTGAACATACTGTCATCAGTGGAAAAAACTACTCAGAGCCTGGAATAATTTGGTTTAGATCTTGAAAGTGGCACTGAATAAAAACACAGCCAAACACAGTGAGAGATATTTAACAAATTAATTTTATATGGAATCAATCTACATAACATAAGTTACCACTTCAAACTATTCAGAAATTGTGGCAGCACTTATATCAGGAGAGCTTAAATATTCTTTTTTCTTTTAATTATCTAGTTTCAAAGCCTTCAGGGATCATATGTTTAAGCTTTTCTTTGCAACTGAGAGATCTGGAAATTAACCTTTTTTACAGTGAGACCAAAATTCTTAAGCATTTCTATAATCCATGGCCCTGGCAGGCAGGTTTTGCAGAAAATGCAATTCAATGTATGACTAGAGAGGAGGACTGTAGGAGCTGGTAACTATAATCCAGCAATGACAATGCACCATAAATTACATAATAACTTTAGGAACAATCAAACAGCAAAAGTTCAGTGAAGTCTTGAACAATGTCAGCCTCCAGATGTGATCCAGAGTGTCAGCACCGTGCTGCCAAACCAGAGACAGAGCATCATACAAGTGCATAATTAGAGGACAGGTGCCCACTGGAAGCTGCTCAGTATTTACAGCTGCACTTGACAGCAGTATTAATATACAAGAGTCAACCTGACTGCTTTGTGTACCACAGCCCCTCAGCGACCGTACTCAGTCATCCATATCTAAATGCTCCAGCAGCTCAGGAGAAAGCCTACACTTCACCAGACCTCTTCACAGGACACATCCTATCAACACACAGTCCTTGACCACAAGGGACAAGCACCACACTTTTCCCCATGGGCTGCCAAGTGTTGCTCCTAAAACCAACCCAAACTCGTGTCTGTATTCCAGACTTTTGTTCCCATTGCAGCTATGCAGGATCAAAAGGTGTTTACTCCTCTACCTTAGTAGGTTCTACACCAATGAGATTTATAGAAAATGTGCCAAGACAAGACCGCCAATCAGGGCTTTCATGTTGTTGTTAGAGCCTAAGGAGGGATGACACAGTGTGTTTACAGCTCATGCACCTCTGAACTCTCCAGTTCCCTGCACACAAGAAAGATAGCAATGATCACAGTCCTCTGATTACAGCTTGCATTATGTGCAAATGTTCGAGTCTTTGCAACCTTTATGTAGTATTCAATGCATTTTGACCAAAAACTGCTCCAGAGTTCAGGCAAAAACAGTTGGGAAAATATTAAGCCTCTCCTTATGCAGTGAGAATAAAAATAAGAAAATATAGTCTGCATTCAATATAGTAAATGCCTAAAAAGTTCTTCAAGCTGATACTTTGACTCTACTAACTATATTCGCAGGAGACAGATTATTTTGGCATATAGAGATAAAAAATTGTGTCAGCTCAAGTTAATGTACCGCAATTATCAGAAAGTTCTATTTTGACCTTTAAAAAAAATACAGTATTTTCAGTGTTTCACCCACTCTTAATTCTAAGTGTTGTACAACAGTTCCTGCAGGTTAGACAAATGTTTTTATTTTACAGACAAGGAAATGAGATAACATTTTTAAGTGACTTCTCCAAACCATTACTAGAGCCGAAGAAAATTTCAGAAGACCCCATCCTGTAACTTGCATTATCCATTAATCAACATTCCTGACACAGTATGTAAGTATTAACTATCACCCCTATAAATATTTACATTATATTTACTGAATGGCTACATAAGTTGAATAAATTGCAGTAAACTAATCTCTTAGAGGGGCGCTTTCCTGTTGGGCCAGCATTACAGTCTAGGTCACCACACAGCTGTAGGAGAACTGTCACAAGGAAGTGGCCAAGAACATGTGGCCGGAGGTAGAGAGCAAGACCAAGTGCAGACAGAGATAAAATTAGACACGGAGAGCAGATTTAACAGCCCTCTGGTTTAGAAACAGGGTGCTATAGGGTTCTTTTTTAATTCATGTCTAAAAAGATAGAAATATGGGGCTGAAGAATTCACGTATTAACTAGCCCAACCCTCCTACTCTAAGGTAAGAACAAGCACATGCACATTGCCCATGGCTGATGATTGTCTAAGCTGTTCTTGCCTCTTGTGAGGATACTGCATTGACTAAACCTCAGGTAGCCACTGATGATGTTTTATCATCTCAGACTTTTGGCCTGAATCATCTCTGTGGCACATTAAATTGATTTCTTTTCTTCCTTTGGAAATTATGGCAAGCCATTGATTACTGACACTTAAATACTGACTTTTTTGTATCAATGACTTATGTCCTTTCTGGTCTCCTTTTCTCCAGTCTTTTCTCTGTGGTTACCTATTTGAAATATCTTATAATTCAGTACTTTCAGTTTTGTCTCATGAAGGGAGGGAACTAAAACCAAACACAGTATCCTGCTGATGAGGATCAGTACCAAACATAGCAGCAAAATACTACCATTGCCTGACAGTTGATTTATCCTTACATGCAACAGTAAATGCTGAGTGAATTCCAACAATATATTTTTATGTGAAGAATAAAATTAAATGTGATGCAAGGAAAGGAAAGTCCCTGCTCTACTTTTGAAACAACATAATTACACACACATTCTCACACACATTATAATCTGGCTAGCTGCCTGTATGACCTAAAAATTTCACTTCTTGCTATGTACTTTTATTTATTCAACATTCTTCATTGTTCAGAAAGGTTGTGTGCCATGACCTTGTCACTACAGTCAGGAGACTGAGTAGGAACATCCTGGATGAGACAAAAGTTGCACCTGTCAGTAACTTCAAGGACTGTCCTTTCAGACATGGCCTCTCCTGCCATTTCAGAGGAAAGAAATGAAAAAAGAGAGCAAGGCTCCCAGAAGCAAGACTTTCAATGAACAGAAAAGATGTGGATCAAGTGCCAAAGGTTCACTGCTGCCGTGAGCTCACATAAGCAGGTGTTTGGGAGCAGGTCTTTTCTATTTTCATAGGGCTTCCCATATTGCACACTGCCAGTGGTCAGAGAGACTTGCATACACAGGTCTTTCTGCCAACTTCATATCTTTCTTTCAAGGATGGACCTAAAAGAACTGAGAACTGCAAGCTCCCAGAAAAACGGGAATCTGGAGAAGTGTCTGCTTAAACTACTGGGTATGTGGACTGATCAGCACTGCCTCTAATGCTCTTTGCTTTTTTTCCAAATTATTTTTCTGCCAAGTAAGTTTGGAAATACTTGGCTGTAGTGGAAAACACCTGCATCTGCACAGTTCAGGACAGGAAAGAATGGCTGCACAGCACAAGCTGCAGTCACCAGCACTGACTCAAATGTGGAACCAGAGTCTTCAGTTCCTTTGGCCAGGCCTAAGAAATCCCAAAGAAAATCAAGAAATCAGTTCAAACAGAACTATTTTTATATCTTAAGAACCTGCAAATCCATTCATATTCATTATCTGAATATTGCAAACTATGTGTTTTCTCATGACATGCTACATGTGTTGGGTGTCACTCAAATTGCCTCTCATACCTCATCACAGCACAAGCAATCTATAATGTTTTTGCAAATCAAGGCAATGGATTTCCTTTAATTTCAAGCAGCAGCTGTTGAAGCAGACCAATAAACAACAACAGCACAGTTCCCACTGAGCTCCAAAAAAAGGCTGTAAATACATTTAACAACCTGAAGCATAAACACATCTTCTGCTTTTAACCACAACTGAATACCTTTCAGAAAGTGTTTTTGTTATGTGTGTATTTGAAGAGAAGAAAGGCTTTAAAGGACATAACTGAAATGCCTCTTTTTCCAACGGACATATCCACACTCTCTGCTGCATTGCATCTCCCAGATGAATCAGCAATCCGCAAACACCAACAGCTAACCAACTTTCTGAAAATTAATTCAGTAATCAGTCTGATTAATTTAACATTTACGTATTTTAACGTGGAAACTTTAACTTGGGGAATGCGTGACAACTGGTGGAAGTCACAGAAGCCTGTAATTGTGTCTTGGTTGGCTTAAGGTATTTCCATAACACACTCCCACTGTTAGTACTGAAACTAACTCAGACGACTGAGTAGCGTGTGGTGTTTGATAGATTGCTGGCTATGGCACTGAGCTGAGGTTTCAAGGGTCCCACTCACGTGGACTCACACCACAGCTAGCCACCACAACTCTTTGTGCCACCATCCTGAAAAACACATTGTTGAGTTGGTCCAGAATAATGATACCTAGCATGTCTTTTCCTGTAGAGCTGTTTTTCCACGCAGATCTCTCCAGCGATGGCTCAGCAGTTCAGCCTTGCCAGCAGCCATGCTGCCAAAACCTCGGTGGTGGCAGGCAGACACAGAGCCAGGAGGCTCTTGCTCTGACTTCCCAAGGAAGCCACCATCTTACTGAGTTATGCTCTCAGGGAGTAGCCATCTCTAAAACTGCCCTTGAGCTTAGCTAAGAGATGCCACCACAGTAGCATATATAATGTGCTGAGGCAGCTTCCAACTTCAAAAACACATAAATAATAAAAAAAAAGAGGCAGAAAAATCCACCTGGAATATTTAAAAACTGAATGAAACTTGAGTTAAAATATTAGATTGTGTTTCTTTATAGCACTGAGGTGCTTCACCAAATCTGCAATTCATCCAAGAAGCACTGAGTTTGTATAAAGTGAAACCAATTATAGTCTTTGCCATCTTTAGTAAAACTGATGGGCTTCAGGAAACTGCTTGGGAGAAGAGTCCTTGAGGAGACATTCCTAACCAAGAGATGCAAGCCAAGAGAGCTGGTGACACAAGCCCCAGTGCCTCCTTGCCCCTGAGACCAGTCTCTCACAAAGTCTCATTAAATTAAATCAAAGCCAAACGTTCCCTGTTGCTGGTGCAGAATGTCTCACATTCATCCCAAGTGACAACTGTGCCTTAGATTAAATCTCTGAAAAAACAGGATATGCCAGGGAAGAGCTGGTGTACATCTGCCTGCCATTTCAACTCCACCTCCAGCTGGGGTAAGCAGGAGTCACTGGGAAGGTATTAACACTGTACTTCAGCCAGGACCATCCCACCAAGGATACATAAGAAATGACTAACAAAGGAGACATCTGTTTATACAGTGTGGAGTGTCACTGGGAAAATCATAGTGTTGGCTATGTACAGATCCACTCTTCAGTGTAAGATTGCAGATTTGGTATGGTGCTGGACTCGGGGCAGGGTGCAAGTCAGTGGTTGGATCAGGTGGGAGATTCTGGCATTAGTGGTCAGACAGTGAGAAAATCACTTTGCTTTCTATCTCTGTTTCCTTCCCTCCTCCTGTTCCTCGTCTTCTGTTTTTGCTTTTGCTTTATTTTTTTCATTTCAACACACAGAGGCAAATATTGAAGGCTTCTGTGCAGCTGTTCAGCACTGGGGTTGACTGGCCATTTTATGACTTGTTTTCTGTTTTACCTTGCCTTGTTTCACAGTTTTTGCTATTGCACAGCACTCTAGTCTCCAGAGAGTTTCTGTCCTTGTTTCTAATTGCAGTGCATGTAAAAGGTGCTAAGTTTTCAATAAGAACAATAAATCACTAACAAACCCAGAAAGAATTTGAATATGCTTTTCCTTTAAGCGGAAATTAAATGACTCAAGGGGAGGTGGGGGAGAAGCAAAGGCTGGTCAGAGAAGGCTTCCAAAATCCCCTTCCAAAACAGAGAGCACTCACCTGAGTAAGGAAAACTGCCTCTGCCAGCTTCAAATAAAATACTCCAACTTGAGCCTCCCCTAGCATCACTATCAGGCTACAAAAGTGTCTCTGCTCATCTCTGCTGACACCTGTACCTGCTCAAACTGGAAACTCCACCAAGCAAGAACAAGACACGATTTTGGGCAAGTGGTGACTCCTACGTGAGGCTCTGCTGGGGTATGCTGGAGATCCAAGGTACTAGAAATAACCTGATTCATCTCCAGTTCCACCTCCACCTAGGAAAAGACCTTCAGGCAGGCACTGCACTACAGCTCTTGAGTTTCCGCAGTCTTCCTAAGAGCTTTCTGTAGATTCAGCTGTCCTTGACTCCGAACCAATCCACAGAAAGCACATGTTAATGGACTACAGCAGAATACCTTGTTCCATTGTAAGTGTTTAATGTAGTCAGAAAACACCATGCAAAGAGTAATGAATCATGCAGTCACTATTGTTACATTGCAACTGAGGAAAAGATAGCTGGAAAGAAAATATCTTACTACAGTTTGATAAGGGTGATGAGAAGTGCCTTAAAACAGGGCAGCATGATTTGAAATGGTATTTGTGCAGTAACTAACACTATTTTCAATGCAAGTGAGTGGAAACACAACCATGCTCAGCTGCAAAAAAGTAATGTGCTTTGCTGCTGTCAAAAAACCTTCAAGAAAATTCTTTGTATGATGGCAGGGAAGTCTTTTGGTTCTGCTTCAGTCAAAGGAAAAAGTCAGTTCTACACTGTGAAACGGCCCAAATTAATGCTCCTAAAGGACCAACAGAAGGAACATGGGGGAAAGAAGAGAGTTTGTGACAATTTCTTGATTTTATTAGCTTAGGCATTCAGCTTCTGGAAAAGATGAACAAATTACTATCTACAGTGACATTACCTCAGCTACATATTTGTTAAGAGAGGCTGAAGCAGCAGAGTCTGGGAAAAGTGCGAACTATTTCTCAAAGTAACCTCTTGTTCCTCTGGCACATTTCAGGGGACAGAATGTCTGGGTCACATAGGAAAGAAGCTGGAGTCTCTGTGAACCTTGACAGAGCCATGTTGCAAGCTGCACAAATTGCTTCAAATGAGGCGGCTCATGGTGGGGGGGAGTGCCACTCTAAATGTCTCACAAAAGCAATTAAAATACTGTAAAGCTTCTAGAATAAGAGACTCAGCATTGCCAGCCCTTGAAATTTTATTGCAAGTCTCATGATGCTCTATTTAAAGTCATAACTTTTGAAAACAACTGATTACCTTGGAATGAGTTGACATTCAAGAAGGCCTCCAGCAGAGCTTACACAGAAGAGCCTGAAAAGCCCGAGTGGGCTACAAAGCCTCAAGAAAATAACCTGTTTATTAAAGGCTCGTGATATTTAAGCTGATCATGATTTTGACAGACTGGCTCATGACTTTAACAGTTGGTGTGAGCCATATCAAAGAGGTAAAAAAGCCCCAACAAACCCTGCCTAAAAGCTAAGCTTAAATGAATTTCTCAACAGCATGATAAAATTGGCAGCAAGAATGGAAAGCTATCTCCGCATTGGCTTGCCTTTGAAAGTCTCTCAACCGAACAAAAGAACATAAATCTCATACTTTTCTAAATCAAAGGGTAATAATTAAAATCAGCAGAACTCCAGAACTACATTGGGTTTATGGAGCCATTCCCAGAAGGAAAGGTAATAAAAAGTGTAAGAGACTCTCTGGCTTGTTGATTCCAGCATGATAGCTGGAGCCTGGCAGTCAGCTGCAAAATAGGTGCAGCAACTTCAGAAACAGGAGATGTGGGAGCTGGTGGAAAACAGATGGATGGTTTGCCTACTATGCCAGGGAAGGTTATTTTTTGCTGCTTCTACTTCCATCCACACAAATTATAATATACATCCTGTGGATGTTGACTGTGAGGGAAGTGGGGCGAGAGGATCAGGCTGCGGCCACAGCAGTGGGAGAGAACTATCAACACTCATCAAAGGAGCCTGGATGGGAAAAAAAGCAGTCTTCAAGTAGGCCAGATCAAGATAACAGAGATGTAACGCCATGAATAAACTATCACTTCCACCTTTGCTACATTTATCTCTTCCTTCATCATTATTTCTCCACTCCCCCCCACCACTCCTTCAGATTTCCAAGTAAGACAGAACATCGAGATGTGCACTTTAATTTAAAAGGGAAGGCAAAGAGGAAGACACCAAGAGATTAAAGCAATCAGACTTACTTGTCGCTTGAAAGTTTTGTTTTTACAAAAGGGAGGAGGCTGGTCTGATTTAAGTCAACAGTGCTTTGTCAGGGTATCAGTGCCGCAAGCACCGGAGCACCTCTAGCCAAGAGCAGCTGAGCCTGCTGGCGAGAGCCACGCCAGAGATGGGAGCAAACAGGGCAGGGAAGTTCTTCCCATCCAGCCCATTTGGCACATCACCACGGAAGAATAAGAACGGTGCTTTTCCCGCAGGAAAGGGGTCTGTTTTATCTCTATTAGACACAGATAGGTATATCCTTTTCATAGTCCTCATCTCTGTAAAGCTGCTATCATGCCAAAATCCTGTTAACAATAAAAAGCACACTTTTTTCTAAAATGGAAATTAAAAATAGTTACAATCATACAAAGAATTCCTGGCAACTCTTAATGCCTATTAGGTCTATCCCCGCTTAACTTGCTGCATGGAAATAATTTAGAGGTGAAAAGCCAGCCAGGCAACTCACAGGAGATTTGTAGTCCATATTTTTCTAGATTTTGGTCAATGTCTTATTTCCCATTTGTTTTTAATATACTCAGGATTCCTCACAAACCTGCTAAACTCTGCATCACTTTTGTTCATTCAGTTTAAAATATGTTCCACACGTACCAGAAAAAAAAAAGAAAAAAAACTTTGGGGAATGAAGCACAGCTGCCATTAAAACTGCATTTAGCTTTTCCAAAGCCAGTTTCCCTGGCCCAACACACCTCGAGATAATGACCATAAAGCAGAAGGTTAGCAAGTCTGGTCTTCCTCATTTAAGTGACCGTACATTCAAATGTTTAGAGGGAAACACAGATGTTGTCTTTAAAATGAGCCATGGACATGTGTCAGCCCGGTGCCTAATAGCAGGGCCCAGCTTCAGCAGAGAGAAGAAACTAGGAAGAAGCAGTGGGATCTAGTCCAACCTTTCATGCACCTGTCCTGCGGTGAGCAAACTAGAGCGGCCCAGCTGAGAAGGGTTTCTGCCCCTAGAGAACCTATGTGAAGGCAACTAGTGCCTTGTACTGGTGTTGATAACCATTCCTGAAGCTTGGGCCGATGTTTTTGCTTTGAGCCATCCTTGTCACAGGTCCTACCTCATCACTCTTCAAGAGTTGAGCTGGTCAGGGCTGGAGGGAAGGATGGTTTCCAGCAGCAGCTTCTGCAGGGCTGACAGTTTCTCTACCCCAGCTGCAGAGTGGAGTCTGCTGTTCGAGCACAGCTTAGTTAAGGCTTTTGAAATATGTTTTTGCTTCACTAGCAACTGTTTGAGTCAGTCACTCATCAGGCACAGAGAACTTTCCACTGTGGAGACACCAGATAAATTTTTGGTTTACTGGACCCTGTAATCACTTGCAAGAACTGTGATGGTGCCAGGCCCAAGCTCCAAAGTCAGCCTGATGTGTTGCTTGCATAGTGTATGCTCGTGCAATAACACTGTATAGACTGATAAATCACTGCATGGAATCTATTTATATGTGCCTGCTGAGATATATACTACCAGGTCGAAGCCTTGCATAAATGTAAATATTTAACAGCAAAACAGGGTTAAGATTGTGCCTGCATCAAAATATTTTCAATCGAGGCCTTTACATAAAACAGGCCAAATAAATACTACTCCTTTCTTTACAGAATCTGTGTTCTGTTGATTAGTATTTGTTTACTGGAAGACTCTATGTGCTATTTGAAGCTGACAGTTACCAACAACTCTCTATACACAACAGCCAGAGGAATGTGCTACCCTCTTTAATATTTCCTGAAGAGTCCCAGCTCTGTCCTGTGCTACAGAAGAGCAAGATGAGGCAGAAGTGGGACGGAGCATGGCGCCGTCACTCACAGTACATACAGACATGTGATGCTCTACCAAGAACTGATAAGGCCGAAAACAATTTTCATGTAAGTAGCTCAATACTACAGATAAAAGTACACAAATGCATGTGTTGCATAAAACTTTTCAAAGACTGCATGTAGTTAGATATGAAATTAAATTAATGGCCAACATGATATTGTGTAAGCATAATTATCAAGATGATGGGATGCATTAAGGTAATTTAAGGAATAGTAACACGTTCGTAAATCTTGCCAGATATATTTATCAGATTGGAATATTTTGAAAACCTCACCAAACAAGCTCTGACTTTAGAAAGAGGAAGATTAGACTCTGCTGTTGCACATCTACAAAAACAAAACAGAAAGGTCAAAGCAGTGTGCCTGACACAAATTGCACTTGGAAATTTCATTACAGATTGGCACGCACTCTATTCACAGCATCATCTAAAGTTACCTTCAGCCAGGAAACGAAAGATAAAAGCTTCCTCAATATTCAAGAAGTATAAAAAAAAGAAAACAGTATCTCAAGTGTAAAGCTGTCCAAAATGCTCAGTAAAACATATTCCATCTATGAAAATTAGGCTCTAGTCAAAGGAATATTTGAGGACTATTCTGCTTTGGAGCCTTCCCACAGGACCCAGCCATGCTTCCCAGGCACAGATCATGTCCTAACTCAGCACATAGTTTTAGCTCTAATAACACAACTGCAACTCCTTTTAGCCTGAGCTACACAGACAAAATTAAGCATGTCATAACTTAAGATCTAACAGTATCAAATTAATTCTTTAGCATAATTATAACTGTAGTTGATATAAGATTCAATTTTGCCTATGAAGTACCAAAGGAATTTTAGCAAATCTTGGGCAATGATTCAATCACCTAGTAAGAAGAGAGCTTATGTCATATATAGTTTAACATCCACACATACCATACTAGGACCTCCCTGATGCAACATATTTTATTCCATTCCATTCTATGCTGTCAACAAAAATGTTTCAAGGCTTATTGTTTACAAGATTTCAAGCCAAAAATAACTAAGAGCATCAAAGTTGCTACACAATCATGGAATTTAGGAGGAATATCTATACCAGTGCTCTTCTCCTCTAACAAAGGTGAAGAATGTGCCGCCTTCTGTGCTGATTAATGTGAAACAATAGGATGTCCATAACATCATAGGTGAAACTTTTGCAGCCAGGGTTAGGGACTTTCTCTTGACTAATTCTTTGAATCAAATTTACTTCCAGCCATGTACTTTTGTTCATCTAAGACATTCAACAGTTCAATAATTTTAGAAACAATCCTCTGTGCAATACCTTGTGTCAGGTGTTTCACATAGTTTTAAAGAGCCATCTGATTTGAAATCTGGCCACATCATTTAACAGACCACCAACAAGCTGAAAGGTGGAATGCTTTCCCAGGTTCTGTGAATTGCCCTCGCCCTTCCTCAGCTTCACATATTCAAAACAGATGCCTTTCCATATGTTGCGAAGATTAGTATTTGTTTGCTATTTTGGGCATGAAAAATACCATAAAGCATGTGTCTTTATTCTAGGTGCACAGAGCTATACCATTCTAGGATTCTGCAATCTCTAAAAAGCCTGACACTGGGCAATCTGCAACTTGATCAAATCTAAACTAAAACAAGGTTTACCACCAGGCCTTGAGAAATACTACTGACTACTTTCATGAAAGGAAACACTTTTCCCTGCAATATGCAGATGACGGTAGAATTGGCTGCTGAAGGCTGCCAAGGGTAAGCATTTCACAAAGTGTATGATGACATCTGTACAGATCAAAAGGCTGTCCAGAGTTGCAACAGTTAAAAATTCAGCAAGAATATTAAGTGTCTGACTTTTGGGTTTAAGCCAATCATGATTAGAAATCAAGCTGAAGCTCAATATGGAGCACTTTTTCTTTTTTTTTGTTTGGTTTTGGTTTTTTTTCCCTTAAACATTCCTCTAAAACCGTAATGATTCACTTATGGACAATTAAGGCAGATTTTTATTAGGGGGGATTTTCATTCCCATCCAGCTGTTTTATTGAGCCAAGGGTGTTCCAGAAAGAACATTCATCTCTGTAAGACTAATGCAGTACCAGTCCCAGCCATCCTGAAAGAAAATATGACAAGTGCTCCATCACCTCTCCAGCAACAAGACAAGCTCTCAGTGGGAGCATGGTACCCTGTGGCTCTGAAGGATACCCAAGAAGGAGGCTCCTACTAATTTCACATTGGAAAAAGGTGGAGCACACCACACAGATCATGCTGGGCTGTCAGGGCTTATCAGCTCCTGCTCAGCATAAGCCCTTTGGGATACTATGGTACAATCCGAGGGAAAGGGCAGCCCAGTTTAGACACAGAGGCAAACCCTGAGCTGAGCTGTCTGTGCCTTATGCCACTCAAGGCATCAGAGCTCGAGGAGTCAGTGCAGTAACACTTCTCCTTCTTCCTCTGCAAGGAGTCAGCCCAATGGCCACCAGGCTGTACATCGCTCAGTGCTGATGACAAATGATGGCATTGCTGAAATAATCTTGAAAATATGTCAGGTAAAGGAATCCTTTCAAACCAGAAAGGGCTCTGCAGGGGGGAAAAGGCTCTATTATTCCTGATTCCTCTTAATCTGCCACACAGGTAGTTGAGGTTGACTATCCAAGTGCAGGACTCTGGTGTTCCTTGTCCACAACCTGTTCACCTGGCCTCATTACATAACGTCACCTCCTGCATCCTCTGACTCTACTATGTGCTGAAGTCTCCATCTTTTGTCTTTCTTTATGTGCTTATGAAAGAGCTGTACACAAGCAGTGTACTGAATGATTTACATGATTCACCAGGGATGAAGAGGATTTGCAAGTAAAAAAGTATCATCAAGCTAGACAGATGGCTGTTCTGCAGGAGTTATGGCTAAGGAAGAAGCAGCAGAGACTGATCAGAAAAGGGAGGCCCAGATCAACAAATTGCCAAGCATAGGTTAGGCAAGGACAATTAGACTAGGGCAAGATTTATGTAGGAGGCCATCCAGGTAATTTTAAGGCTGGATCCCCAGGCAAACACGTAGGCAAAGAATTGGAGAGGCTGCTCGTTAGATAAGGGTTAAGTATGCCAGTTTTGCCAGTATGCAAAGTCTGATGAATAAGCCTTGTTGCAGAGAGTGCTGCTAGCAAAAACTCCTTTTTCCAGCTGTGTAAGCCCTGCAGTCTCTGAGAAGACACAAGATGAACATTAAAAGAGAGCAAGAGTGCAAGGAAATCATCCAGTGATGTAAGTCAGAAGAATACCCTTTTTTTTTTTTTTTCAAGTTTCTGCAGACACAACAGCACGGGAGACTTCTGAGAAAGATCCTGTAGTGCCCAGAGGATGTGCCCTCACAAAGGGGCTTCCAAAAAAGAGCAGTGATGCTGAAAAGAAAAAGCTAAGGAAAGTTTGCTTGTGTCACTCCTCTTCTAATCCTTCCACCAATTCTTCTTCCTCCGTAACAAAACTCTAGCACATGAATTGCTTGCTTTTGCCTTCAAGACCTATTCATTTCCTACCTATCATATCTCATTTCTCACTGAAATATCAGCTCCTGTCTCTGATCAACCACTGATGCCAACATTCATCACCAACTTCAGTGACAAGCTGGGACAACAATCTTTGCAGGAGCATTTGCCATGGATTTGAGCAAGACTGTGTTTGTCAGGGCAAGAGAAAAGTACACAGCAGTAGTTGAAACATGAAAGTGAATTTTAGTTAGATGAGAAGGTGGATAGAAACAGAAGAAGTTTTGAGAAAATTCTAATTTGTCTGAGAATCTTTTCAGACTCTTCCTGCAGCTGTAATTCTACATACTCTCTTCCAAAATCAAAACAAGGTTGTGTTCTGAGATTCTCATTACTTTTGCAGTAGTCTTTCCTTGCTTTTGCCTTAATGCATAAAAATTCCATTGTTTTCTAAAGGAATACTCAGCTACTCAAATAAATATGATGAAAGGTAGTAAAACAATCATATAGAAAAAACATAGAATCCAAAATCTCAATAGAGGCAGTAAAATTACTGCAGCAAATGCAGGACTGAATGAGTTATGGACACACTGCATGGAAGCAAACATCAGAAAACTTGTAACTTTGGACTAAATTTCAGGTTTAAGTCCCAGCTTGAGTTGGAACTTGACAAATACTTGAGATATCCAGAGAGCATTTAATGTTAAAAAAGGCAGATGTCAAGTACACTGCTCTAGCACTCTGCAAGGACTAAGTATTAATCTATCCTTTTGCCAAAAAGTTCTAAATTACACTAAGAAGAGATAGTGTGAGGAGCAAGCAAAAAAATTATCATTGGCTCAGCACAAATCATACTAGGCCAACAAAAGTATTTCACTTGAAGATGAGAAATTATTTGCTGAAATTCTTCATACAGTTAGCACTTGACAGGGGGTTTTTTTGTCCCCAAAATCTTACACTTCCAATGATAATTAACCTGCCAGCAGATCTGCCTGGATGGGCCTGACAGAGCAGCTATTACCAATGAAGTGCAAAGCCTTTTACAAGATGAGAACCCACAAAGTTATCACGTCCTTCAGGACTGGCAAGGGGCCAGGTGATGATGGGCTGCCACCTAAGTACTGCACAGCCCACCAAGACCACATAGGTCCAGTCTAGCAGGCAGCATTTCAGCAAACTGAGCAAATTAAACTTTTGCAATCCATCTCATTAAAATATCAGTTCTTTGATGGGCAGAGACCCTCAGACAGGCAATGAGGTGCCAAGGATAATGGACACAATGCAAGAATTCAAGTGGACTAATCACTGCAAGAATGATCATCCAATTTTATAGCACGGTCTGTATTTGAGCACTGCATTTAAGTACAAGAGAAGGCTTTAATACCACATTAACTGCAAGAAAGTAAATGTAAATGTAAAATAATGTCTTCTTTGGCAGAGGAAGTAGGGGATCTGTTCCACATCATGGAAGAGCTGCTGGTTACTAAAAATGCTTTTGACTGTGTGGAGTGAAAGAACTTTTCAAAACTCCTGAAGGATATACACTGCTATTTAACTGTAAGTATGCTTTTCTTTTGGATATACAAATTTAAAAAAAAATAAAATCTTTTCATCAAATAGTTCTATTTCTCTACCATTTAAAGTACTTGAAAATATTGCTTACTCTACTATTTCAACTTTTGAAATTTTTCCTGGGAGCAAATGAGAAGAACTATATATTTTTTTTTTTTTTTTAAAAAAAGTGATAATATGAGCAATCAAGTCTATAAAAGTTATACAATACCAAAAGAATGCTGCAGCCATTCCAACATTCTTTTATTGATATTTAGAGGTTGGTTTGCTGAATCTAAAAATATTCAAATTAACCAAGTATTTGATGTCACTGCACTGCATTCCTGTGTTAACCAAATCTGAATGATAATTTAAAGTGAACAAAATAAAGCATGCCCTGATTAGGTAATGAGTGATGACGTACAATTAACATCACTAGTCAAAATAATGGTTCAGGTTCTCTTTGCTATAAAATTTCTGCTTGGTTCAGCAGGAAGGAGGATTAGAAAAACATTTACAGCTCCCTACTTATTTGTCCAGCTTTGAAACACAGACAAGCTCAAATTTGCTTTAACATGCATCAGAAAGGAAAACTCAAAACATCTTCTCTCAGCTAAAGAGAGATGAAGTACTTAAACCACACCTTCTGCCTTTTCCACCATGCTGCCTGAAAATACCCATGTCCTAGGATGTCATGAGAATGGCATCAAGAGTAACTGCCTTAGAATGAATCTCCAAGATGTACCTGAGCAGTGCAGTATAGGTAGCTGTGAGGACAGCAAAGATGAGCAAATAGAAAAAATATAATGTATTACAAAGACAAAACTTGTATTAACAGAAGTAACTGGATTTTGTGGCGCTGCAACTACATTGCAGTGCAACACCAAAAATCCCTGAAAGAAATATACAGAGATTAGTAACAAAATAAAAATCCAAGTAGTTTAAATTCAATACAAAGCAAGTAACTGCTTGAGAAAATATTAAAAGCAGGATTAAAACATAAAACTGCAAGCTTTTGTCCCTTTTCTAGTTCCAAAACCAGACAGCATTACCCTTACAGAAAAGATAGACACACTAGGATATAAGCATGTATTGCACCAGACATAATTCAGCTGTGGCTGCTAAATCAAAGAGGGTTCAACAGCCCATGGACAGGTGACACAGACCTTTGCTCCTTTTCTCCTCAACAGGTCTCCATATACCACCAGCAATAGTTTTATCTCCTAACCAACCCAAACCTGAGATGTAGCTTTAATAAAGCTTTCTCTGTTTGTTTTCTGGGTTTTTTCTAATACCAAGGAAACACTACCTCTCTTCTCAGTGACCTAACACAATGTACTGGACACTTCTAATTTGTAAAGACAGCTTGTTTAAATGGACAAAAAAATAATTAAGACACACAAAGCTACTTTAGACTTCTTTTGAGAGTTTCTATTTGTACAACACTAAACATACAGGATAAGATCTTGAAAAAAATCAAAAGAAGATTACACAACTTATATTTAAATATAAGGTTTAGACTTTCAAAGCAGAGCATTTTGTAAATTATTGTAATGACATACACACAAACACACTTTGCCCCTCTTTCTCTCACTACCATTTAGCTTTCATAATATGTACATCAGATGCATTTCTGATATAGCACCATTCTCCAAACAAAAGGAAGACATTTGACTTAAGAGTTATGGTTGAGAGAACATAACTACAGTTTAGGAGAAGGAAATAAAAAAAGGAAAGGAAAATTCTAAGGTATTGCAAAATGCAATTTTAGAAAGCAGAAAAATTCAGAGATCAAGCTTGACATGAAATCTGTATGTTTAAAGGCTGTGGAAATGCATAGCTGACAGAATAGAAACACCTTAACTCTGTTCCCCCTTTCTCCACTAAAAATCCCTACAGAAAATGTAGTAACTTCCAGAAACTGTTATGGAGAGTGGAAGGTGGTAAAGCTACTTAATTCATAGTAAATTCATGAAATTCTTTATAGAAAGAGGGCACATCAAGAAGGAAATAGCAAAAGCAGTCAAAAAACTGTTTGATGCTATCCCACTTCCCCTTCTTTTAAAAAGCTGAGGCTGAATACCATATATAATTAAGAGGTGCTAAAGTGTTAGGCAGATGAATACTTTGGTATCTACTGTTTTGGCTGACAGAAAATAAATCGTGCCAATTATTTGCATTCATTCTCAGTACAGAGCTTCCCCTTACCAAAGGCTCCATCTCAGAATTAAAGGTGGAAGCATAGGATGCGGCAATCTCTACTCCCTCATACTTTCTTAGAGTACCCATTTTTGATATAAATGCTCTGTATGACACTGGAAAGCTGTGAGGATTTTTAAAAAAACAAAGTTTATCATGCAAGATAACTGGGTAGAACTGCACTTCGATTACATTCTCAGGCAGCAGTAGAAACCAAAAGCAGGAAATCAACATTCCAAGAAACATTCTGCATGCCCCAACTTAATACCAAACATTTTGTTTGCTTACTAACAGGGGCCATCTGAACAAAGCTGCAGTGCAGTAAGTTATGTGGGAATTTTGATGAAGGTCAGGAGATAACCAGCCTGGCTACTCCTGGAAAAAGAGTGCCCTGGAAGGGAACTCCATGCTGAACTGCTTCTCAGCTCCTCCAGCCAATTTATACCTGAAAGATCTTAACCAGTAGTTACTGAATTGTTCCTGATGCAATTTTCTCCATTCCTCTTTTCTCAGATTTGTTTCCAACATTATAATGAAGAGTTTTTGCCCTTGATTTGCAAACAGGAACTTGTATCTTTAAGTACTAAAAACACTTCCAGAGAAACTCAAAAATTATGTTTCCAAACAACTCATCCATATCATATTGCGTATTGATGTAGATTTGCAAGTGCCTGGAACTCAGCAGGAATTTCAAATACACAGGAACCAAGTGTGTTCCCATCAGCCTGCTGGTACCTACGTGTGTTACTTCTGAAGAAGCTGATGATCCTAAACTGGCATCAAACACTTCTCTGGCAAAGAGATATTGTCCACATCACTAGATACCAACCACCAACCATCCAGAGCTGCCTCATCATCGCCCTTACAGGAAATGTCTGGTCTCAGAAAAGACCAGCAAGGCACTGGCACTACCCCTGCAGTGACTCAGGAGAGGTTATCAGCTGCTGGCTCCTTTTGAAGGACTTCATGCAGTCTGAGCCATTTTTCTGTATGCAACATTTATATATATCAGTACCACCATCAGGTGATTTCAAAATTTCATTTTGATGACTGTTTTTACTATTATCTTCTCAGCAAATAAATAATTAATAATTAAAAAAATTCTTTAAAAATTAAAAAAACCAACAACAAAACCAAACAAAACACAAAAAAGCAAGCAAGCAAACAAACAAATAAAAACAAAACAAAACAAAAAAAAACACCCCACCAAAAAAAACCCCAACAAACCAAAACAAAACCAAAACCAACAACAACAACAAAAAACCCACAAGAACAGCCAGGCACTGTTTATTTATGTGGAGAAATATTTCAAGCTAGAAAATCTCTCAGAAGAAATGTTTAGTCTTATCTGCTGTTTATAGACTTACATCTTACCCTGTCTCTGCTGCTTTACCAATCTCCAGTGCACATGCCGCACCTCTGGACGTGTGGTAGCATGATCCTTACAATGATGGGAACCCCTCTAAAGGCACATGTCTTACTATGACTCAAAACCTGTTAGAACTACAAAATCTGGCAACAAAATTTCTAAGGCATTCTGTTCCCTTTCCTTCTGAGAAGGGAAATGCTTCCAGTCAGTCAGCAACAAAAGCACTTGAAGCTCTCTCCACCATTCCCGATGCATCTAGCTCTCCTGGATTGCTTTCAGTGCTAAGGTGCTTTTTGCCCAGCATGGAGTGATGGTAAAGGCTGCATCATAGTGAGAAAAATGATGCATCACAGATTCCATGGGGGACTGCAGACTAGTATGTGTGACACTGTGCCCAAGTGATGTAATTTTTGTGCAGTACTGCTTTAATAAGCAAATAAAAAAGAAAAGATGGTATAAAGGTCTGCTAAACAGCTTCAATCTTTCCCTGGAACTTCAGCAATAAAGATAATTCACCATTTTACTGCTTTAGTCATCAAATTTTATTACACTTTTGCTAGCACGAATGTTTTTTCCTCTCTAACACTCCAGGACTCACTGATTTGCAAGGTCTCCATGTTCAGCTTTGAGCAAAAAAAAAGGTGCAAATGCTAATACCTGTTACAGTCATTCCTCTCTACTCCTTCTTTCCCTGTGCCTGAGACTTTTGGAGTCTAAAATACATTTAACAAGGTGAAGAAAAGCATTTGCAAGACATGGGGTGCTCTGAAGAGCCCCGCACTAAAAACATCACATACATAAACATGGAGCTACAGTCCCAACACTTTGCCTCTACAGTAATGGCACCAGCTTTCTGCTTTCAGAAGCAGAATATTTGTCTTTGGGGTTTATGTCCCTCCCCAACATGAGGCTTCTTCCAGTTGCACTTGAGTTGATACTTTCTTTGGGTTTGGGTCTTTCTTTTGGTTTTGTTTTGTTTGGTCTTGGTTTGGGTTGTTTTTTTGTTTTGTTTTGTTTAATTTTTCTTCCAGGAGACTTTTTTTCACTTCCAGACAGCATCAGAGGAGTCATGAGATCTGATTTTCAAACCTGAAATTACTCAAGCGAAGGCAGTGTGAACCCAATTGCATATCCAGCCACACATTTTTAATTTCATATGTATGATCACACACCACTGTCCTTGTATAAACGGGAGAACAGACATTTTGAGAGTAAATTTAAGATGTGGCCCCTCAGTTAAATAGATGTGCCAAGCCAAAAGTCAGGTTGGAAAGTAGTGGGCCAATGTGATGTGACATTTCACCTTTCCCTCTATGCAATCTTCCCCTATTCATGCATTAAAGGTTTATGTAACTGGAATTCAAGATTACATAACACATACAAACATAGAATTCAGCATTCACAGCTGGATCAAGTAAGTGCATGCATCACCAATGGTCTAATAGTAATTTTCTAATGGTTTTAGAGTTAAAAGCTCTGGAACCCAACTTTAATGATGATTACCTCCAGAACACAGGAAAACACAACCTCTTTATGTATCACTCCATCTGCCATTTTAACAAGAGGGGTGAAATGATGTCAACCCCACTTCAAGTGTTTTCATGGCAGTTAAATTGCTATTTGTGAATTATAGTAAGAGCTTCAAGCTAAGATGTTTCAATTAAAGTTGTTAAACAGCCACATTCAACACATTATCATTTGTCTGTATATCTGCGCTGTTACTCATTCAAAGAGCAGTGATTTGCACAAGTTCACAGTGCATAAAAGCTCTTGGCATGAAATCCAAAAAACCTCAGAAGGCTTTAAGATACACCAAGTGTCAGGTTTGTTTGACCATCAAAATGGAAGCACATAGCTGTATCTTTTCACATCTGCCTTTTTACTGCTTTCCTAGCATCACACAGGCTCTCTTACCTACTCTCAAACACTGCACAATCCAGAAAATACTTACTACATGAAGCAGCTTCATCTTCCACTGATGCTAAACCGCATGACCCTGGTCTTTGGGGAATCAATTAAATCTTGTTGTAAGCAGTGTTTTATTTGAGCAGGGGTAGTAGAGGGCATCCCACACACAGCTGTGTGTACATGGCATACAGATACCCACTGTGAGTAGAGTGAGATCTATGAACACTTTCCAGATTCTGAAAATTATTACTTATTAATTTTCCATAGATCAGAAAACTTTATGAAAAGTATGTTCTCCTTACCTAACCTCCTACTCAATATTCACCTCTTAATTCAATTTATACTATTTTTAAGCATCTATCATAATACCTTCCACGGCAGCTTGAAAGATCAGAAAATAGAGATTAAATCATGTCATGAATCAACAGACTTGAAACATGTCAGTGAGAAAAATGAAATCAACAATTTGGGCAGCCCACTAGCAGACGAAAGTTCCCTAAGGCTGATGCCTTTTCTTTCTTTTGAAAGATGCTGCCCACATTTGGTTACGGCTAAGGCTAACTCCTGTTTCAGTAACTAAACTCAGCTTTCAGAATTGTCTAACACAGGAGCTAAAAAGTAAAACAGGCCCTAAGCCCCCAGATTTCTTACTAGCAGCACCACCACCATCTTAATGATTAGTAAAAGCTAAAGCATTTAGCATGTTTTTTCTGTCTCCGCTTTAGAACATCTAAGTACAGAGGATTTTGCAAAACCATTTCAATTAAACTCTGGTTTCACTAGCATAATATCATTTATTTAGCCATCCTTTCTGCCAATTTTTAACACTTAAGAAAAAACCTCACCAATAAAACTTCAACCTATTGTCCTTCAGTATCTGATATACTTAAAAATTCAATCTGTTTTTAACTACAAGATACAGAAATCTGAACAAAAAAGAACATTTTCAATTCACAGCATCTACAACAGATGTTGTGAATTGAAAATCAGTTAATCTGAGCTACACCTGAAGTGTGTTATTAAGAAAAAAACTACTCTTGGACTCTCATATCATTCCCCCTTCCTTCTGCCCCCAAACCCAAAGTGGCCAGAACACAGTATTTTGCTCCAAAATTGCCAATTCAAATCCATCTTTAATTGGTAATAACTGAAATAAACCTTGTCACCTTGAAGGCTTTTTAGATTATGTCAAAGAAATCTGAGGTCCAAGTCTAGCTCCTGGAGCAAAGGTGACCACAACATGGCCCTTTACAACTGATTCAACTTGGCAAGTTCCTTTCCTGGCTGATTCACAAATATAAAAAGAAATGAATATGGAAGGGGAAGCACCTCCGAGATTCTGCAGGCAGCAGCAATTGTGCCTTTCTGAAGAGCTCTGATGAAATGTGCAGGCAAGGCATGTAGGCTGTTACTCAAACTCCTCTGCTGTCGGAGAACATGCAACTCTGAAAATGCCAACATGGCAGTATTCATTCACCTTACATGTTCTTCAAAAGAGATGTTAAAAATCACACATGAGTCTGTGAACAGCTGAATTAATGACATCTGATTGGGCATGGGGCTCTTCCTGCAGCTTTTCATCCAATGGGCCCACTAGCAAGGACTCTCTTTCACCTGCTTTTCACTTTTGAAGAAACCATTCCATCTCTAAGACCTGCTCCTCTTTCAGGGAATTCTTGGTTCCAAAATAGTTGTGAAGGGAGTGAGGCAGGCAAACAAACAGTTATATGAATGTCTACATATGTGTACATATGAACACAGGGTTCACAGACTGTCACCAAACCCTTATTTCTTTGGGAATTTAAAACAGTGAATAAATGTTTTGCAGTGGGTTTAGTACATAATTTTAATTTACTTTTAAGTGTCTGGAACATTATCACAAGATAATATCCAGAGCTTAGCAGCATCTGGTAAACACAGCACTGCATTAGAAAAGCAGTCGGAGCTTTGTGAAGAATCAAAGTTGGCCAGAGCTCCTGGCTCTGAAGATGAGTGCTCAGTTTCCCTGCCCCCCAGGAGAGCAGCTGAGCATCTCTCCATGCAGCTGCAGGAGCCTCCTGACACTTTCTCACTGTCTGTGCTGGACCACAGATAACTCTGCTGAGCACAGAGTGCACCCTCCCACCGCAAACACCAGGACCACAGCAGCTGGGAATCAGCTGAAAATTTAGGATGTTGGGGATACTCTCCTCCCATGCAGCCCTCTCAGAGATCTGAATGTCACTGACAGAGTATGGTGAATAGACTCAACAGGTTCTTCTTAGATCTGAGCTCTGCCATTTCCACTTCTGTCTGCAAAACACATGACAGTATTTAAATTCCTGCTATTCAACCCTATGCAAAAAACCTCTTCTCTTACAAAAGGCATGAAGGAAACTCTTTAGTTTTGTGTTCTAGTGTAATGGGCCAAAAGACTTTGTTTATTTGGAGTTGCAGTTTTACCACTACAATAAGGAACTGGCAAAATCAGATTATCAATATCCAAAGTAGTATATGCTCTGAGATGCTGATAAGTGGATGAAAACAGCAGGCTAAGGAATTGAAGCTACATTGCATATCCATTCAACAACTGCTAATGATACTGCAATTAAAAAAACCCCAAAAACCTCTGTATTTTATTTATTTGCTCATTTATTTATTTGTTTGTTTGCTTATTGACTGTGTATTACCTATTTATGTAAGTAAAACAGGACAGCTGTTACGTTTTAATGGCATGATATCCTAGGGTAAATATCACTACGTAGTGAGCTCATAGGATTTGTAAGGAAGTGGTAAAATAAAACATTTAAGTCATGAAAATATAGAGAGATCACAGTTCAGGGAGGAGGTGGAGGCTCATGAGTTTACAACCATCAGGTGAAAGGATACATTACTTAATGCAAAGGTGCCACCATTCATTCAATGAATCTAGGAGCCCAAGGCCACAAAGGTTTTATATATTTCAGAGGAAGTAACTTAGCCAGTGCAAGCCCTGTTTTGTCATATTGACACAGGCAGAGATTGCTGATAACCATGCCATGCTGTTGGCAACTTGATACATGTCCAATTTAGATGGAGATGTAAATTGTCAGGTCAAAAGATAAGCCACAGGACAACTTCTACATGCATCTAGTTGTTGAGCAGAAGCAAAAGTGCATGCTGAAAAGAAGTGTGTTACCAGTGTCTTACACATTTATTTTGCCTGAGCCTTGAAATTGAAAAGAAACCTTTCGTTTGGAACATAATGAAAAAAATTTGTTTACTTTTGGATGATCTCTGGCCAAAAAGCAGGACAATCTCTGGCCAAAAAGCAGCACAAGTTGTGCTGGCACTGTACATCACTACTGAAACAACATAATATTTTCTGTCACATCTTAAGCAATGGTGTTCTTTCTTTCGCCTTAAGTGAGGAAATATTCTGAAAAAAAACAAATATTATGTTCCGCCTCTGTCTTCCCCTGAGAAAGATTTTGAGAACAGTGTCATAACTCAATATCCATTCTTCTCATCTGCAGATGACAGAATGGAAAATGCCACTTTATTTCAGAAAGAAGCTACTTTTTTCGTCTTCTGTTAGTCATTCTTGCCTGCAGGCACAAGGGTTATGGAGATGACGCCTTCCAACTCATGTTTAGAGTACTAGCTCTTTTCCCATCTGACAAGATAATGCTTGTATATTTTGATAACTTAGGCAGCTCCATCTTCCAACAAACTAGCTGGTCTCAGCGCTATGGAAATTTTAATTCTTAAATCAAGAAGCCAAATTACTTTTAATAATTTAGGTACAAACTAACATCCAGAAATACCTTTGCAGTCTACTGGTTCTTTCACAGAGAGGACAATCTGACTTTGCCTGTCTTTTACCACTTCAATAACCGGACTGAAACGTGTTTGAGGTCTTTTGCCTATATCAAACTAGTTCAAACTAGTAACAAGAGACTGCCTCTTGTTTGACTATGAAGTATTGGAAATACAGGAATAATACAGACTTTGATTATCTTTTATATTGCAGAGGAAGGAAAAAACAATTAGGTCAGAGACTTTCCTCAGATTCTTTGGTGAAATGCAGAGCTTTGACATAATTTTCTGAGATAAGTAAACATCTTTTTCCTTCTCTGCTCTAGAGGGCTATAACCTCCCACTGGTCTCTTGAGGAATGTCAGGGCACAGCTCCCCTTTGCTGATGGCATGTTTTTAACACTACATCCTCTTAAACCCTCACTATAAAATGGTGCTATTGTCTCAAGATATTTAATGAAAACAATAACAAAATCTTCAAAACCAAGGTTGAACTTTTGGTTCCCTATTCCTTTTGTGAGCTTTCTTTAACATTTCTGATAGAAATGTTAAGTGCTGCTTGACCAAAATGATAGCATTACAAATGAAAACATTCAGCTCTACCAATAACTAGGGAGTGGAGAACCAGTGTCCACTTCTGTGTCTTTGTAGTGTCTTTAACCCTGCAGCTGAAAGACAAAGGATTTTCCTTTTCTTTAAAAGGCTTTTCTCCTCCTTTAAGACATTCAGGATACAGCAACTTGCTGCTGTTTACCAACAGAAAACTCCTCTCCTGAAAAAGAACTCAGCCATTATATGGGTCTATTGGTCCTAGACTGTACATCTCCAGTCCCTATGCCAGTTCCAGGAGAGTGATGCATATTTTGGCATACACTTTCTCAGAATTAGGACCAGTAAGTGTGAGGAGAAAAGTCACTTCCAGAGTTTGGCCACCCAGTAGAGCAGGTCCAGTAGAAGCCACAGCTGTTCTGGCAGAACAGAAGAAAGTGGAAGAGGCAAATCAGCCCAAATCTTTTCTCCATTAGTTAAGTTCCTTATCATTTTCAATGGCTGAGTGGACTGACATTTAGAAATACACCCACTGAGCAAATCACATAAGAAATCTACCATATAAATACTACCCTTGTGTGGAATGGCTTCAGATTTATGAGCATCAAACCAGAAGAACAAGATGCTTCATTCCACTGTGACTTCGCTGCATGTTTTCTTGATAATGCAGGCAATGGAGCCAAATCCAGAAAAAGCACTAAGGCAGACGAGTGTCCAGCTTCGTGCAGGAAATACATGGGAAAATGCTGGCATGCCAGCACCAAGAGAGAGTGCCCTACAGACATCTGCAGCTCCTGAATTCACAAAGGCATTACTGTGAGGACTTTGACAAATCAGTAACAGTGATACTGTATCCCAGAGTCCTTGAACCTTGCTATGGAAAAAAGAGGAGCGGTAGCCAAGCAGGTGGATGCAAGAGTATGATGCTCTTTTAAAGGTGTTGCAACAAAAGCAACTGTTGTTTTTGCTGGAGGTTTTTTTTGCTCCACTTTGGTTTTTTTCCCCTTACTATTTTTATTACTACTTGTCAGACTATTTGTCTAAAATATATTATGAGGCTTAATTTTTTAAGGAATATACAGCATGCTGGGAGTCTGTGATAGAAGACACTCTACACAGGCCAACTATCATAATTATGCTATGATTTTGCACCCAGCAGGAAATGTAAGATTTACCACCCAGGAGCAAAGCTAAAGAAATGATCTAAGGTAGCCAATTAAAGTTTTCATAAAGAAACCCTCATCTATTCTCAAAACCCCAAAATCTCCTTTTATAGCACAATCCTCTTAGCACTTATCTCTCCCTTCCTCATTAATCCAGTTTCACCTAGCTGGCAACGACACATGCAGAGACGAGGAGGGAGATACACATATATATACACACTTTTTTCCTTCTGTTCTTCTTGACCTTTCTGATTTGGTTCAGCATTTATACTAGCTCACCTGTCTGGCCAATCTCCCCTGCAACGTGCCCTTCAAGATGAAAAACATAGTTTGATAAGGCACAGTGACAAACCTTGCAGAGAGCAAGCGTGCAAGCAAAAGGGAGAGAAAGCACTGAGGGAAATCGCTTCTAACCAGGATCTGCTGCTGCACAGCTAATCAGGCAGGTATTCAGTTGTTCACTCCTGCAGACTTGCTTAGCATAGAAATAGGCTGTCTGCCCAGGAAGATGAGGTAATGTCTAGGTTTAATGCCAATCTCTGTAACTGGCAGGACACATCGAGTAAATATTTCTGCTGCAGGAGACCGCATTAATTTGGTTTTGCTACCAATTTTCATTGTTGTTATTATTTCTATTGCTATGAATACGCATGAGTTTACCTGCTAACGCTGAGGATGGAGGGGGCACAGGGCTCCAGGTGAGGCAACCGTCATGCTGCAGCACTGTTCTTGCCCCTCACACTCCTCCCCACGCTCACTGCTGAACACTTTGTCCTTTCATCTTCTTTATGAAGGACCAGGCATTTGTCTGCTCAATTATGTGCTCTAGTCCATTTACGTAGTATTAGATCCCCTTTTCCACTCACAGCACATGTTTTCTCATTCCTTATTGTACCACAGAACCCACTTTCCATTCAGTACTGCAATACTGTGGTCATCCACAAGTGCCCCTGATGCCAGCACTGCTCTACCTGTGTATTAACACAGCCAGCTCTTCTCCCAAACTGTCAAACATGAACAAAACCTCCAGCAAAAAAAACTTTTCACAAAACTGCCCAGCAAACAGACAGAGAGATCTCTTCACCCTCTTTGTGCTCTTCCCAAGCAGAAAAGATCTTGAAAGGTTAAAGTGAAAACACAGATAAGAAGCGAGGGTCAGTCGGTCCATCCCAGAGCTTCACAAACATAGCCAGAGCTCTAAAACTTAAGAGATGTTTGAAGTAAGTCAGGAGCATGAAAGCCTGCAAACAGTAGCAAGGGAGAAGTGAAACAATCCTGCAGGAACTACCATATTAATGAATTCTCTGTGATACGGCAGCTCCAAAATGAGCAGAGTTGTGGGGGAAAGGTCTCGTGATAGAACATCAACTTATGGTCTGAGCAGAAGCTTGCAAACTAAGAATTTCCCAAAGTAACTCATTTTTGACCTTAATCATGCTCCCATTTCACTATCAGTTAGATCACAACCAACTACGTGTGCCTTAAAAAAAGTAAATTCCCCCAAACTCTGCCCAGTATGCCACATTTTCCATTTCTAGATCATTTGCTTTTGAGCTCTACAATCTACTTGAAAAAAATATCCTGAGACTACAACAATGCTTATTGGAGGCTCATATTTTCTTAGAAACAGAGACAAGTGCAAAAATTTGGTTTTGGCAACTATAAAGGTATCCAAAGTCTTAATGTTGCCTTTATTCAATTATAAAAGCCTCAGATATAAATACAAACAGGTATTTTCCTCGCTTTTCACAAGGTCTCTCCAGAGGAGCAGATTCCAACCACCTAAAATAAAATAAATTTATTAACCATAATTTATTAACCATATAAATTTAAATTCAGGTTTCTCAGCATAGTGGGTATGATCACACTTCTGAAGCTACCCCACTCCAAGGCAATTCCATGCCATCTTGTTCCAGTCTGGAGAGACAGCATGGAGCTCAGGTGGAGCACCCCCTCCTCTAAGGGGTCTGTCAGCCCCAGCTGTGGGACACGCTCACATTGTGACTGGTTCCCAGTCAGAAGTCATCTGCAAGTCCCCAGTTCAGACCCACCACGCAGATGTTTGCATCCTGCCTTTCAAAGCACTCATTTATATTTATATTAATTGTTGGGCACAATTACATGAATTTTGGGTAAAATCAAACATGGTTATTTTCTTCTGTTCAGAAGTTTACTGTATTTCAAACAATCTTCTCAGTATTAAAACAGATCAAAGCATTTGAAAACTGCTAGTCAACCTTTTGCATTAAAACTACATTTTTTCCTTGTCCTAACTTTCATGTCTCGAATGTCAGCACATATTTTAAATCATATAACATCAAAGAGGGCAAGGATGTGTTTGAGTTCATTCTTTTACCTTTGATACCTGTATATAGATGAGTATTTCAGTTTAAAATCTGGTACCACTTGTGATCAGCATCCACGCAGTGAAAACAGCACTCCAGCCCTTCCCTCCCTTTCTTTGTGCTTCAGGACATGTCCTCTTTTCAAACCATGCTGTTCCGTTTGGTTCCACCATAACCACTCCTTGCACCAAATTTAATTTAAAATACATGCTCTACCAGATGAAAGTAATATATTTGCTTCTGTGGGGTTCAGCCAATACAGTACAGATACAGATACTTCCACAGAATACATGTGGTATTCTTTGTAGCTTCTTCTGAAGAAACTGCTCTGGCATCACACTTATATTATAAATTTGTTTCTGGTTCATCATTACCAGCAATTCAAGAACATGAAAGGAACATTTTATGTAAAGAAAGAATAAAATCTGCATGAAGAGGAGAGGCAGAAAGTATCACTGTTTCTTCCAGACAACTCTGTGTGGCAAACAGCAAACTGAGCTGAAATGGAGAAAACTTACAGAAATCATCTGACCAAGGTGAGACACATGTTCTTTCCTCTCACGTGCGAAGGATACCAGAGATATTTGACAAATCTGAGACAGAGAATGAACCAGGGACCTTTGTCAGAACTAGAAGGAAACGTGACTCTGTTTGGCAAGAATGTGGTGACTATTGCCAAGCTGACTACAAGCCAGAGCATGAAGAAAGAAGCCCATTTTCAGTATTAGGGATGGGCAGGCACAGAAACCCAGCCTGAAAGGGAAAACATCTCCCCTCTCTATAACCCATAGCTAAAATAAGATCTGCAGGCCTGGTGGTCCTGGGACCAAGACTGTTTGCCCAGCAAGCCTCAGCTACTTGAGCTGACAAGACAAAGGTAACAGATGTGCCCCACACGCTGCTTTTCCTGATAGGAATATGTTTTCATATCGCATATTCGACTGAGGCCATGCCCTGGCAAAAAAAGACCAGCACGAATTTGACAAGTGACACATTAAAATAAATTTTCAATATTTTCTAGCAGAAGAATGTGTCTGTTTAGAGAAAGGCTGCAAAGCAGTCATGGTATCCAAGTTTTGGACATTACCAGATTGCACTGTACACCAAAGTGCTAACACACGTCCTCGCCTGCTTCTATTTGCTGCCAAAAACCCAACAAAACAGGTTCTCGTCTCTAGGTCACTCAAGGTAGCATGTTTTATAAGGGACAATTTCATTTTAAAATACTGGAATTATTTTCAGCAGCTCCAGTTTTAAGCCGTGATGTCACTGATAGACAGTAACCAAGGACAGCTGCTTTTGAGTGCCAGTACAGGCAGGTTGAGGATACCTAATTTTTATGCCCTTAAGTCCCTCATTCTCTCCTTCTGTATGAAAGCTCCCTTGAGAGGTTCTTAGCAGAGATTTAGCCACTTTCAGTTCCTACGCTTGAGAAAAAATCCCATAACAAGATAAAAAGAAGACACAATTCTGACAAAATTCCAGTTGCAACACTTGGCCTTTCCAAGGATGCCCAGGCTAAATAAATTTTCATACTTATGTCAACAAGAAGCGCATGTTTCTGTGAGTGCTTTTGTGTCTCTGAATTTATTTAATAAATTGACAGCAGCTTTGTACCACCTAAAGAAAAAAAAAAACCAAGGAGAAAGAGGTGGAAAAATGAGTTTCCCAGCCAGAACCCAGCTCTGCAGAGAGTTAACACTGGAACAAGCCAAGTTGGAGACAAAACCCTGCTCCCAGGGTGTCCTGCCAAGCCGAGGAATGGGAGCAGGGCGGATCGGTGGGCATGCCACATTCTCCATGACACCTTGTGAGTGCAAGCAGCCAGAGCAGGAAAGCCATGGTCAGGTCTCTGTGATCACTGGGGTAGCTGTGACAATCAGATGAGGTGGCAGACAGCAGGGTACCTTTAGGATATAGGAAAAAAAAAAAGTTCTCTCCTTTGGTACTGCATGGGAACTCACAGCAGAGCTCCACAGCTGGAAAGTGAGGATCAGGCAACTCTACTAAACAAAGGTTTTGATAACTGGAAAAGGAGGGATGGTGGATACAACAGGGGCACAAGGAGAAAGGAGAATTTAGTTTACAAAACAAACCAAACCAAACAAATACCAGAATCAAGAGGATTTTGACAACAGGGTGTACTAAGGGCATATACCACTAAAGTGACTCAACAAATCTCACAAATACCTCTAGGCTGATGTGAACTTTACACTCTCCCCTCCAATCTGCTGAAGAAATTCTCCCAAACTCCCTCAAAGTGGTGACAAGTACTCTTATTCCTGCTGGCTGCTGAACTTCCTTCCTCCCCCAACCTGTTAGAGTAGCAATGCAGGAAGAAGATAAAAGGGGAGGAAATAAAAGAGCCTCTAACATGGCTTTCCTAAATCAAAATCTCTGAAGACCAGGTGGATGGATCTTTCCTGAGAAACTTCTTATTTGCTGCGTTCTAATTGTGCATCATAACCATGGGACTACAAAATATATTCAGCTTCTTTCAACTCAAACAGAAATCAGGCAGCTGAAGATAGTGAATTAAGTAAATAACAAAGAAAAGCTCTTTTCTTTAATTTAGTATTTAAATATTTTCCAACATATGTTGTATTGTAAAAAATATGTGAAATTTAAAACTAAAAAAAAATCTGAAATGAAATGTTTTGACAACTTAAAAATTTAAATACTGAAACAATTCCCTAAAAAATTTATTTACCAAGTGTGGTAGAAATTTTTGACAAGATTGAATTAGCTCTAAACTATTTTTCTCAGCAAGCTTACACCTCACCTGCTCTGTGGTTCACACTCCTGTACAGTTTAGCTTCTCAGTCTATCTTCAAGATAAATTTTGCACCAGCAGATCAGACTGCATAGAAGTCCAGAGATCCATGAGAAAACTTGTACTGAGACTGGCTTGTTGCCTTTCAGAGCATCAAGACACCATTCAGTTCCCACTGATGTTAGCAAAAAAAGTCCAAAATTCAAATTACTTCTTAATTTGTTAACTAACTTAGTGGCAACTTCAAATACCAAGCACAAGATATTTCCTAATTACTTCCTTCACATGAAGCCACACATTTTGTTTAACGCTCAGGTTTTGTGAAAGCAATCAAACTGGTTTTCTACCCTTCTTAAAAATCCTACTACACCTGATCTATCACCACATATCCTTGATGACAAATTTGCGAGGGGGTTTTCTGAGATGCCCCTGAACCAGAAGCTAGATTCAGATTTGAGAAGGCTTCTTCACCTAACTCTATCATGTGGATTTCCAGGACCTTCAGAATTGCAATTTATTACTTCTTAAAAAAATGCCTAGATTGCTTCCTCACCATGTACTCCCAGGCCTTCTTTTGTGTTCCTCTGTTGTACCCTCTGAGTAGCAGACAAGCAAGAAAAAGCATTGCAGACATTTTCACATAGCTAATCTTTATGAACCATCAGTGTTTCTGACAAGCCATTACCTACAAACTATGGCTATTACCAGAGGAAAGACATTTTTCAACCGCTTACAAGGATACAGCAACAGCTTAAAAAAAGCCTGACAAGAACATTGTATGCATCACTCCAAAACTTTACAAAAGCCTGTATCATCCGCCAGCAACCTTAAGTCTACAGGGAATAATTTTTCTTTCTGTTCTGCTTAAAAGCTTCAGGTCTGCACACACAGGCAGTAAAACCAGGCTCTTGCCAGAAGGGGAACAAGTTAATTCATTGGAAGTAGCAACCCTAAAGTTGTTTATTATGCTGATGGAGACAAGACATTTGTTTTCTGAAACCAGTAAAAAAAAAACTAAACAGTAATTTTTTGTCAACATGGAGCTCTAATCTCCAAAAGGACGTTGACAGCTCTACCTCAAATTAATTATCTTTGCACTAATGAATTAACTTTAAAAGTGTGACAGAAATTAATAGTATATTATTTTAGCCCTTTCTCCAATTCCTTCTGTCCTTCCTCAGATCTGTGTGCTCCTCCTTGCCCACTGCCTGCAGGCAACACAGGTAGCAAAGGATGGACACGGTGCCGAGTCACCACCAGGAAAATAATGGCTTGAGTAGAGCCAGCCCGACTGATCTGGCACCATTTCAACTCAGAGAAGATCAAATGAAGAAAAAATGTGAATGATAATTTCAACCACCCACCCGTGCCCACTCGTGACACTGTTTGCTCACACTACCCACGTCGCAGTGCGCGGATCGGTTCCAAATTACCACCTCTGAGAGAAAGCGCCAAGTGGAAAGTTCCCCAACTGTTCCAGAACAGTGTGGTTTAACATCAAAATACCTCAGCATACAACAGTACCTTCCTCGTTGCTGACCACATTTATTTCCTACTTGGTTACAGACTAGCACATTTTACTCTCCTATTTTCCATAACAGCTCATGATACCATCCCTTCTCTGAAGCTTTAGTGGAACTCGCCACATGACAGGAGGATCACAGAGATCTGTTGCATTAAGGTCTAACTTAGCCTTGTGAAGTTATTGCTGTTGAGCTGAAATGGCTAAAGCAAAGTCAGGCTTTCATGTGGTGGAAATGCACCAAAATTTACTCTTTAGATAGAGCACATTGTAGGCTGCTGTTTCAGGTCTTTCACTACTATGATATGTGTTTGTTAAACCTTTTTTTTTTTAACACGGCGATCTCATCAAAGTTTTCATTTAAAATAAAATGGTTTCCGCTGACAACAATCTTCATTGTATTCCTGACAATCAAACTGCTGTAGCCCTTAGGACCAGAATGGAAGTATCTTCAGTATCTCAGATTTGGAAGGCAACATCTGCAACATGGCCAAATATCAGATCACTGTTGTCTGGGGGGTTTATTTCACTTTGTTATATCCAGGAGAACGCAGACAAGGGTTTTTATTTCCCATTTTCACTGAATATACATTCTCATGTCAGCCGAAGTGAAAGCTAACACAGTTGGAATATACTAAATGTCAATATTTAATCTGGTCTTTCCTTTCCAATTTTTTAAATCACAATGCATCATCTCAGCATGATTAATAACAACTCTTCTGTTGCTTTCCCCAAACCAACCTGAGGCTTTTTTGTTGCTAGGTAATGTTTTGTTTTGAGCTGTCCTCCCAACTGTAGGAAAGATTAAGAGATCTCAGATGGAACCAAAGACAGCATGCCAGTAATCACAGCTGAAAGACGCTTGCACTTGACATCTTGAGATGGGAACAACATGTCTATTGTTTGGAGCCATCAGTCCTTTGCTATAATGCATGACAGACAAAACCACTTACCTTGTCAAGAATTGGGAACCTTGTCAAGAAGTCATTTGTACTGATTGGATAAACAAAAAGGGGAATCTGGAGAAGCAGGTTCATAAAAGAAACAGAATGTCCTAGAAATGGCCCACATTTACCATTACATTCCAGAGAAAAAAGGAGCTCTCCATCTACTTTAACTGGTCCCAGGAGGATCCAACACTCGTAATGAAATTTTGCATTGGCCTCAAGCTTCCACAGCAGCTTTCATAAGAATACAATGCATCACTGCCAAGGGAGTGGGTTTAGCCAGAGAAAAGAGAGTTTTGGCCAAGACATTGCTCCATCTGACTAATCCTTGGCTTTCCAAGAGCCTGTTAGAGCCACTGGCAGCTGATTCAAAAAGCCTAACACCTTTTTAGTCCCAACCTATATGAGATAATATTTCAGCAGCCCCTAATCAGACAAACATGCAGTCATGCTGCATACTTCCTCCAGACTTTAACTATTCCTTTGCCTGACCAGGGAATTAATTCCAAATACTTTTTTTTTTCTTTTCTTTTTTCTTTTCCCTTTTTTGTTGGGTTTTTATTCCCCCCCAAGGATCAACATTCTTATTAGCATATTTACAAAAATATATAGCCATATCTCTGAGTTTCCCAGCAATACCCTTGGCAGAAATAAAGGAAGCAGACTGATAGAAGAGTTATACTCCAAAATTACCAGGCTGTACTCTTTGCCAAAGGGTAATTTGTCAATGCAGTTGACAAATTGAAAAAGGGGAACATTTTTAGTGCCAGCCCCAGAAAACAGCAGAAGTGGAAAAACAATGCTCAATCCCTCAATGAAAATATCACCATATAACCTATAAGATAAGGAGGGGAGATATAAGGGAAGAAAAAGAAATCACTGCACTGAGGAACCTAACTCCCTAATCTTACATTCTTTAAGACTATCTGAGTGAAGAGAAACACAGTTATTGCTTTTTCCCACTTAACAAGTTATTTGTGCATTGTGGTGGCACCAAGGCTCCCATCAGAGATCCTTTTGTACTAGGCACTGTAAAAACACTTATTAAAAGGACAAACACCCCCAATGGCTTTATTCTAGAATAAAAAAATTACCATGACTTACAAATGAATTCTCTAGTAGAGTGGGTAATTAAAACCTGGCAAGATTGCCACGTGGTACTGACCATCACATGGGGCCTTGAAGATTGTATTTCTCTCTAAAAATTATGCTTTCAACTAACTTACAGGAAAAACTAAATGCCTAACTCCTAACAGGGAAGGTCAAGCTGAATAATTACAGTGATCAGTTCTGGCCCTTGAATCCATGAATTCCCCTGATTCAACCTCTTACTGTATTAAACCAAAGGCAGATAATTAACAGTACCACACTTAGCTGCTACTGATATTCACTGTTCTGCATAAGGCAACCATGACAAACACAGCTCAGACCTTTGGCCACCAGGCAGGAGTGCATCCCAGTTTTATTTTCTTCTGCACATGAGAGCAAAGTGCTATGCCACAGCAAGTTACTGGATAGGATGGAATGATATTCCACAGTAACACAGATAATTTTATTTCTTCGGTGCTGAATCTCATGGGTGTTAAGGCTGTACCTGGTTATGTTGGCAGCATCTCCCCAGATCTGGAACACTACAGGAATTTTCCTGCAGTGGTCTAATGACACATTTGCTTCCATTTTTAGCAAAGTCTGTGAATAACTCGGTTCAAGCCTGTATCTAAGCTTATCCAGATGGGCATATGAAAGTTATGATGTGATCTCTGTTCTGACTTCTTTTCTGAATGTGGCATGCAACAATTTATTCCAAGTAACACCTCTGGTGTCAATATTATGAACACCATATACATAGAATTCCACAGCCTTTTACATCCTCAGACTAGTCAAACTAATGTAGTCCTTCAGGCTCTAAATTCTGTGAGGTTGATAAAATGGCTTATCCATGAGCAAACGACACCAAACCCATTCTTTTCTACCTTCTATAACTCTTTACTTTCAGTTTAATTAGTACTAAATGGCTAAATCTTCATTATATATTTCACTGTGTCCATGCAACTGCCTTGGCTACTTGGAAGCACTAAGCTCCTTGTCCCCAGTGACTTCTTAATGAACTGCATTCTCCCACTGCATGTCTGAGAGCTTCTCTCCCTTTATTCTCTCCCTTTATTATTTACAACCCATGTGCACAGGTGGTCATAAACAATGTGCTGCATCTATACATTATTCATATGATGACACCATATTAACCAAACTCATAAACGCAGAGCAACCTTAAAATAAAATTGATTTCTTCAAAACAGTGTTCTCATTAATTAATACAAACCTCTGTGAGATATTTCACTCCCTTAGGCCCCCAAAACCTTCCTGGACCACAGCAGAGGAAAAGCTGCAATATGACCTTCAAGATTATACTGGGTTTTGTTATTGCAGCTTTAAGAAAGCTGGCAGACTTGCTTGCCACATCCCACACCCTTCCCACATCCCTGCCAGTTGTCTTGAAGAGTGAAGTCAAATTAACCTTAAAAACCTGAAGTAGTTGGCCAGCAGCTGTGGAAATACTAAAAACAAGGAATGGTTGAGCCAGCCAAATCACTTCATTTCCTCAGGCAACAGCAAAAAGAAAATGGAATAGGTAAGAAACGTTTAGGACTCAGGGGACTTCGGGCATATGAATTTGTGCTGGAGGGTGAAGTACTCCCTTCCTGAATCAGAGAGGGGAAATAGATAAGATAAGTTGGTGTTTCAGGTTAAAAGAACGTCAAAACCCCCAGTAAACCCATCTCACTCAAAATTCAGCAGTTCTTCCTTCTTTGCTTCAAAGTCATTGACCAAGTATGACTTTTATTATGTTCCTATTCTAGTTTGAATTCCAGACACAATACAAAGCACAGAGAAAACAAACCCACTTGTATCAAAGAAAAACAAAACCAAAACTCAACAACTCACATAACCACCACTTTTTGAAACAGCTCTGCTTATAAAACATTAAGGGATGAATCATTTGTGTCAAAATGCCACTTGAACTGGCATTGCCACCCAGAAACACTGCCCAGTATAATCAATAAGACAGATTCTAACCTTCAGGGATATTTTAATCATCACAACCATCCATGGTTATCAGCTCAAATTATGTGTCCACCCCTAAAACATTCTTCAAGAGAGTTCAGTGTTCTGGCACTAGTTTTAGGGCATGTATTTTATGACACAACAAGTAGATACAAGTCTGAGGACCACATTTCCAAAATGGCATAAGCATGCCACCCTTCTATAAAATATAATAAAAACCTACATCAGACCAGTGCAGGGGCTAAAGTTTTATGCAGAGCAGACATCTGCTGTCAGTCACCACCAGCACGTATCCTGGTTGAATGTTCCAGCAGGAACATCTTAGGTGCAATTTGTCCCATAGGATTTATGCTGTTTCCAAGCCTAAGCAAGCTCCATCAGGGCAAATAGCAGCTTTCCCTCAAAAACCAAAAAACCAACTCAAACCAATCTACCTTACATTGCTACTTGCGACAGCTACACCTGAATTATTCAGCCTCTCTCACTGGTCCAGAGAGAAGAAAGGAGCAAGATCAGACAGCTCTAGAGAGGGAACCTTCAGGACAGCCTAAGCACTCTCTACAGGAGTGCAATTACCCAGATCTGACTCATCTCTTGTCTGCAGCTCAGCCACTTGCACTGCACTTTACTGCCATCTTAAAAAAACCCACCAAACCAAACCAACCCCCTTTCAGCTGCAGATAAGCATCATCTGCTTAATATAATCATATCACTCCTTTCCAAACTTGAGAGATGAAAGGCTTCTCTTTCCAAAAGCTGTGAGACAGCAAATTAAACATTGTGATAAAAGAAGTTTCCGATCAGCAGGTGCCTCCTGTGCTGGCAGCAGGCAAAGATACTCCTGTCTGTCAACAAACACTGCGGCCCCCAGACAATGAGGGCTCCCACCTTGGGGCCTCAGCCAGAAACTATCACTGCCAGTATCAAGTAGCTGACAGCACACTGCCTTGTACGCACACAGATTGCCCGAAGGTCGCTGAACATTTACCTTATGGTTAAAAGCCAAAATGAGATTATCCCCATGGATGCCACCTAATAAACACACACACCAAGCTGTAAGGGATGCCAGCGTTAACCACTGGGGCGATAACCACCCGCGGTGCTTGCACAGGCTGGCGGAGGGAAGCACAAAGAAGGAGCCTGCCATGCCTGCTCAGCCCCCTTTGGGAGGAACTCTGGACACCCCCATGGCACACTTTATGGCCCATGCATTCTGCTTTGTTTATTAAAGCCTTGCCCTGTGCACAGGCTGAGCGGCATCGCCTGAGCTGCCTCAGTGTACCCAAAGCAGCATGGCTTCTTTTCAGCAGGAGCTTTGTTAGGTGGGTGTTTCAGCTGAGATCTACAGATGGGCACAAGAGTTATTACACAGAAAACCTATGCAGCAGACACCTAAAATGTGGGCAGTCCTCAGAAAAACAACTTTGCTGTCTGAATAAGCACTTCAGAAAAACTCACTTTGCACAGACTCCAAAGGCATTATTTTTTAAAATAAAGAGAAAGGAAAAAAAAATCCATCCAAGTAAGAGGAAAAGCATACAGAAACTATGGAGAAAAGAATGAAATGAGAATGTTTGGTATTTTTTTTATTTTTCAGTTGCAAATATAATTTCTGTGATAATGCATGTATGTAAAAAAAATTAGTAACAAGTGGATGCCATGCCAGGAAGAGATATTACTTCACAGCAATTCAGCAAGTTACTGTCATAGACAAAACCATCCAGCACAGTCCAGATGCTCAAAAAGTCCAGATCACAAAACTTCCCAATTTATTAATAAGGCACCATTTTGTCCTGAAACCGCCTCTGCCATCCCAATATGTTGACAACTGAAATTCACATGTAGCTCCACTGCCAACAAGGAGCAGAGTTTGCAGCTTGCCCTCTGCTAGCTCCTCTGACTGGCCCTTCCCATCTTCCCAAGAATGACCCACAACAGCAGCCCCACCTGCTGCATCCCCATTGGTAGGTGGGACACCAGCAGCACACATCACACGCATCTAACAACTTCTACAGCCAGTCTGGGGAAGCACCACCAGAAAAATAAATAATCCTGCTCTGCCAGATCAGGATCAGATCAGTTAAACATGTCTAACTGCCCCTGGGAAACGCTCTTTCTACAAATTATTGAGAGATAGGTTCTGAGATGCCTAAATAATTTTATGTGCACCTCTTGGGTTCTCAGCAGCAATCAAAGGCAGACAGTATTGGTCCAAAAAAAAAAAGGTTAAAACTTTTTAGGATCATGGCCATAGTATTAGCGAATGCCTTTTTAAAACAATTGGCAGTTTGAATTTGTTGCCTCACAACCTCAGGAAAACAAACGTCACATCTCACACCAACTAGCAATGAGCTGACTTCACCTAGTCAGTGGACAGACATTTGTGTGGCCCCCAGAATATCCCACTGTTCACCCTACACCAGCAAAAAGCACCATATGGCCTACTATATTGGTGTCATATCTAATTTCTGAAATTATGTAGGGCACTCTTTCAGAGAAGTAGGTCGCTGTGATATTTTGGATGCAAAGGTCTTCCACTCTTGGAGACCTGAATCAAACTTTCATGTAAGCACAGTGCTTGTTGCTATGACATAATTGCAGGCTTGTTTATGTTATGAATACTGTGTAATGAAGTCTGCATGCAGTCTCCTCCTATTCTGGGATTTGAAAGTACTTTGACTTACGAATTATGGCAAACATTTTCAGTCTGGGTATCTGCTGTTACAGGAACTATTTAGAAGGCAGTGGGGCAGAAAGGCGTGCACAAGTGGAAGGTGCTCAAGGACAAGAGTACTACTCAAAAAGCAAACTTGCCAAAATAAAAAGGTGCATGAGGTAGAATGTTCCTTACATTCCTCTCTGCTGAAGCCAGGGCTATTCCTAGTAGCCCCCTGCCCCTCTCCAAACTAAATTGCTAACTGTGCCTAGGAGTCACTGATCTGACTCAGTACATACATCAGTCTCTGAATACACATTCATTTAATTTGAGACAATACACCAAGTCATCACTATTACTTCCCTTCCCTATGGCTGGCACAGCCCTCTAGTCCTCCCAAAGAGCAGGGTATTACCAGAGCAGGAAACATTGGCATAACCTTTCACAATTAATTTGCTCTTAGACTTCAATGCAGGAAAGAAATATTTAGGCATGTATCATAACCATAATTTCCTCACCCAAGGTGGCAAACGGAGCAGCTCTGCTCTACACAAGTGTTTTTGAGTAGTGATCTGAACCTTAGAGACACTGAGATAGGTTGACATTTTCTTTTCTAACCTGCATGCTCCCATTCCTAGAATATATATGTGGAAAAGCTTAATTGTCCTTCTCCAGCTGATTCCCTCACAAGGGCAGTAAGTACCTCAGCAGGGTAAATTCACCTGCAGAGTCATAGGTGAGTCTTGTTACAGTTAGCATCCTCCTCTGAACTAAGCTTGTATTTTTAAGCTTGTGATTTTAGTGTCAAAATCACATATTGTTCAAGAAGTGCAAGTAAATCACTTACTGTACAAGAGCTGAAGTAGCCTTAGTTAAAATGGCATATTGGCTCTGAACTCTGGACTTCAAGAAGAAGGATATGCAAGAAGGCAAGGATATACACTCCTGTCCTCCTGACTTTCTGTGGATGATAATCTTGACACTGCTTATGCAAAAGTGTTGCTAACTTTCTGCTTTTCATCTTTTCTCATAGTATATGTTTCTTTTCTATTGGAAAGCCTGTCTGCTACCATCCTGGGATTTCAGGAAAATTTCAGCTCTTGAGTTTGAAGAGTGCATTCCTAACATTCCTGAAAAAACACTTAGAAGCTGTAAGTGCTCAGAAATTAGAAGGAAATAAAATGTTGAAGTCCATTATTTGCTAAAAGAAATGTCTGGTTTTATGCCAAATGTGGAATTTTATGGCATCTGACTCATATTCTTGAGTATTTGTTGTTGGCAGTACTTCAATGGGTAGAACATATGGACACTGCTACTACAAGCCTGCCCAGCATTAGCATCTCAGCTGCAAATACCTTTTATGTCTTTGGTCCTCAGGTCAGGTAGAACTGTTGACTTCTTTGCTGTAACAGTCAGAGTGCCAGCTGGGCTGATGGCTTTGTAGTGTGGACACTTGTACAATGAACAGAGAGGTGAGATCTCACGCAGGCTGTTCAAAAGCTATCCACTTGCAACAATTTAACACTGTTCAAGCCGATGCTGATACAGGATATATTCGGCTTTTCACTTCCCTCTCCTAATTCTTACGAACATGCAGATCTCACTAGTTCATCACTTTTTTTTTTTCTTTAAACAGTTATAGGGGCAGACATCTTCTCTGGCTATATGCAGAATAATTAAGGTCTGTCCATCGTTTATCTAACTTCAGTTTTATTGTTCCTTAAATAAGTTTCTCCAAATTTCCTTATAGTGGCAGGAACCGACTGTCCCTGGCCACTGTACAGCTGTGAAGTTGCCAGTGAGAATAAATGAGCCAGTGTGTCCACATCTGGCTGGTTTACATTCCTTTTACAGAGTCACTTGTACTCTTCTTTCCTTCATTTCCTTATTCTCCTGAGACTGCTGTGCTGAGACCATCAGTCTTTAACGGAGGGATTATAAGAATCACATCTGATATGAACACTGTCAGTTTGGGGTGGATGATGGAAGTTTCATGTTGGCAGTCAAAGCACTTGCACCCTTTTTTCCTTATTTGTGACCAGGACAGTTGCATAAACGTGTTCTTGTGTTTATATACCCCTTCTTCCAGACATGTCAGTGAAAAATGGCATTTTGTTTAATCATATTGTTCTGCATTATTCATCCATTACTTAACAGCTCTTGCACACAGAGATGATGGCTTTTTGTCCTCCTCTTTCTTGTATAGCAAGCTCTGCCTTAATTTGCAAAAATGACACAGGTGAAAATGTCATGATGTGCCTTCCTGATGCCTCTCCCAGCGCCTCTCCTGAATCTTACTGACAGATATATAGTGTAAGCTATGCTTCTTCATTTAGTATGGATCATGTTGGCACAGAGATCAAAGAAGAGGAATCTTGAGAGATGCCAAACCATTTTTAACTGGCTTCTTACAAAAGCCAAAGGTGTTATTTAATATATATGCATAAGAATAAAATACTTTTTGTTCTACCTTTCAGCAGATGCTTCAGTCCTCCTGTGTCACGGCAGAAAATTCTCGAATTTATAGGGTTGCCATGAACCATGTTTGTGAATATCTTTTAATATATATTTTATTAAACATTACTATTTTTCTTTTCCTTAGTTAAGCAAATACTTCATCATCCCATCCTAGTCTCTCTGCCAAAAACCTTTATAGCAGTTCCCACTGGTGGCATCCAACTTTATCAATCCCTCATTGCTCAGCTCCATTAACAAGGCACTTACAACTATTTTTTTAAATTATTTTTTAAAATTATTTTTATTTTTTTATTGTATGGCCCATCTCAAATGGTATTTGCCTTGCTTTGCACAGGCTCCAGAGGATAATTTTCAGAATCCTATTTGAATTTGAGTTTTTGGCTAGCATCTAGAAATTTGTTAAGGTATGCAAAATTGTATTTTCTGTTGGTAGTCCTGCTGTGCCTCTTTGAGCACAGGCTGGCTCATGTCAGACCACTGGATCAGGATGGGCAAGCATTGGTCAAAAAATTCCCAATCAGAAGTCAAAGCAATGCCCAAGTGTTTTCAACTAAGAGATCAACTTTGTTATCTTTTTTTTCTTGTTTGTTTTCTAGCAGAAAACAAGTTTTCAGTAGCTGTGAATACTGGCTGTGGTGTTTTTCTTTTTTTGCTTTCGTCTGTCTGTGTTTTGAGTCAAAGGACAACAGGACTTGGGACATGAACTCTGACCAATTCCTGATGTCTAATAGATGCTCTTCAACCCCAGTTTTGCCTTAAAATATATTAAGCTGCCAGATTCACTCAGAGCTCCAGAAAAAGATGATATTTTAGCTTGTATAGCAAAGGTATTATTGTGACCTCAACCAAACCCGTATGTTACTTTCAGTGCATTCTTGTATTAGAGTTCAATATATCATTGATTTAGGTTATGTTATTTTCCAGAGAACAAAATGCCATTTGTTATTGCCAAGAAGCATTGAAAAAGTGTGTGGGGTATAGAAGGTGTTTTATATAAAACTGTTTATATATAACCTGCTTACGTGTAGTTTCCTTGTCCTTATTACCCCTCTTTTCCTTTTTTCCCTTGCTCTGTGTTTATTTTTCAGGCTGATCCAGATTCTGTTTTTTATTTGCAGAACTGAGGAATATTGATTCTGGTCTATGTTGGCATGACAGCTCAACCTCTTGGAAATATCATTGAAGTGAGAAATTAAATCCAACCAGCTAGATTTTAGTTCTCTTCATCCTCCACTGAGTGCTTTAAGAGCCTAGACTTTTTATATAAGCAGCTGAAGGGAGGGAGAGTCGCTGTTGAGTGCATTGTTGTTCCCCTGTAGCTTCCAGATGGTGAGGAAAGTCCCAGGAAAAATGTAGGACCAGCATGTTCTGTCAAAGTCAAGCTTGTGTCTAGACAGGGAAGCTTACGTAAGGCAGCAGGAGAGGAAGGGGGCCTTGTGTAACTGCTGTCCCTGGCAAATAAACACTTGCTACAGTACCTCTCATGATTTGGCCCATAGAGCCTGACAGCAAAATGCACTTTGGTGCTTTTTTTACTTAGCTTGCTCGGACTCGCAACTCAAGGTCGTTCTCTTGCTTTGGAATTTTTTTCAAATGCATCTTACAGTTACTATAATTTTACCAAAGGCTTTACTCTTCCCCCTTAAGCTGAACCACTTTTTCAAAGAACCCATATACACCTGCACAGCTAATTTAAAACAGATATAGCAAGTTCCCAATTTTAAATGGCCTTGAGAGGTTGTTGATGGCATTTGGCAAACAATGCAGACAATATGCAAATCACCAGAGGCAGCACAGAGTCTTGTTCATGAGGATAAATTCTGCTGTAAGGTAGCTTTCTACTTTGACTTGGAAAAAATATGGTAGTGTAATATAAGAGGTATTCTATTAAATGCTTCAGTCAGTACCCCAGTACCTTATGGGGACTTCTGGCACCCCTCTAGTGCTCAATTTACCTTGCACCTACATTTTGTTTTGATTTTCCTCCAACTGAATGCAAATCTCTGCCAGTGAGTGCTTTCTGGTTTACTCACCCTCTCATAACAATTCGCCCTACTTTGGAGCTATTGTTAAAGGTGCTCTGTGTGTTTATTTCTGCTATAAAAATGTGAATACCAGGAGGAAATGTTTTTTCCTTTTGATTTGGATACAACCTCTTCAGCACTCCATGTTCTGGCTTAACTTGGTTTCTTGGGTGTTGCCCTTAGCTTTGCTCTTATCTATGCATAAAATTTTCTCAGTGTGGTTTGTTGGTGCTTTGTCCTGAGGCAGACTAATTTCTTGGAGGCAGTGTTAAGAGCCAAGAGCTCCTTCTGTTCACTGAGGCCTGAATTACAGCCACCTTGCAGTAAGGGCACAGGCCAAGTAACTTGAGGGTCAATGGTCCTTCCAAGCCTTCCCACCATTTTAGCTCCCTGCTTTGAATGCCAGAAGCACAGACAGGTTTCTCCTGAAAAAGCATCTTTGGGAAAGTCGGCAGTGGTGGGATGTGTATGGTTATGTGAGAAAGTAGTGACTGGAGTTTGGCTGTTCAGGGGTGTTGTCTGCACCTGAGAGACAGTCCTTCAGCAGTGTTTGAATCTGGTTTCCAAACCCTGAAGTAGGTCTGAGTGATGGTTTGCCCTTTGATAATCTTTTTTTTTCTTTCCTCATTGAATATAGCTTTAGTCCCTCCATTATTTTTCCCTACTAGAGCATATCATGTAGTTAATCTCTTTGTAACTTCCGTTTTGAAAAAAATTTTGTACAGTTTTGTGGGTTCCTGACACTTGGCTTTTTTTCCTAGACAGATTAGATATTTAGTTCCACTGCCTTTTATTACAAACTCAAGGAAAATATGAGAAAAATTACTTTCTGGAGGAAAAGAAATTTGCACTGTGGATCAGTTTTATGAGATCATTTCTTTTGGCTCCACTCTGAGAGCAGAAGCCTGGCTAAATTATTTTTATGCTTTCAGGTAGAGCAATTAATGCTGTGATGTTGAATACTCCACTCCAAAGTAATGTTCTTACCATGTTCCTGAAGAATTATTTCTAAAAAGCTATAGAATGATATTTAAATAGCCTTTATCTGGGTCTGTTTCTTTTTCTCTCTCCTTTCTCTCTCCTTTTTTTTTCCTCTTCTCCATTACCCACTTGAAATAGTTCACAATTTTTGAAACTTCTTTTAAAATGAAGTTGCAGACATCTCTGTGAGAGATGCCATTGTAGATTTAGAAGGAGGATTTTAGTTCTTCATGCAAGCACACAACTGAGTTATATCTACCTGCTCTCACTGGCAGAAAAAAACTCCAAGTTTTTATTTTAAAGTGAACTGTACCTCAAACAGACTTTTAGTTTTGGAAATACATTTCTTTTGAAAACACTAAATGATCAGAAAGCAACACACCATACCTAGGTGAGCATCATTGTTCTGGGGAATACTAGATCTCTGCCAGCTCCACTGCAGAACCCCAGCCTTCCTTGGAGGACCAAGAGTAGTTCATTCTTCACTCTCAACATTTCTTCAGTCTGACAAACTCAAAACTTGTAGAACTCAACTAAATATCCTGTTATTGAAGAGAGCTGATGTCTCTCCTGAAGAGAAGATGTGCTATGACTTGGCTACCTTAGAACTGTGTGACTCAGAGTTGGGAAATCTGCAGTTTCACAGGATAATGTCCCTTTAAAGAACTGCTTTTCTCGGTTTCATTAAGTTGTATATTTACTTTAAGGAACATTTCTTCACTTCAGAGTCAACAGAGTACTGTGAATTATTCCTCAGTGATTTCTCATCATACAGACAGAAGTGCTTCCACAAAGAGGCAGTGGGTGGGCAGCAAGTCAGCTGATTACCACCCTCCCGTGGGAGCTGCTCTCCTGGAAGCTCCCTGCCCAGCAGAGCAGACACTGAGGACCTCCCAAGCAGTGACCCAGGGGCTCTCTGTTGCCCAACTGTTGATGCCACCAACTCTGTTCACAAATTGATTCACTGAGACAGAACAATTTGATTCTCTTCATCCTTGTACGAGCAGTGTTACCACTGTGTAGTGAACAAAAGCCAAACTATGACTATGTCTGATCAGTTATTAGCAAGTCCACTTCTCCCCTCCTCTCCTCACCCAACACGAGCTATTTCCTCTATTATTCATTACCCCCATTCTCTGGTCAGGCCTAGGCACAGAAGGTACATAAGGAGAGAATAAACAAACTTGGGGAAAAGCAATGGTAAGAGTGGTCACTTGTGGACCAAATAAAAGTCTGAGGGACTGGCAGGGTCCAGCTACCCTGTGCTTGCAGTCTCTTCCAGACCACCTCGAGGGCACTTCCCATTTGCCACCCTGAGGTTCCCCCTCAATGCTGCCCACCTCAGCATCCACCAGCTCCAGGAGCACAGCCATCCCCAGGCTTCTCTGGTGGCCCTGGCACCTTGGGATCTGCAGGGATGGCCACAGCACAGATGGGGTTGCAGCTTGCAATGTGGATCATGGATCTGAGCTTTAATGTGACTGCAGTCACAGAATCAGGTCTGAGTCTGAGCTGGATTCACATCTTCAAGCAGCTGGGCTGAAGCTCAGCTTCTCCAATCTCCTCTTCTTGCAGAGCCTCAGCCCACGCAGGTATCTCTGCACCCGTCGCAATTAGAACTCCAAATTGCCAGGCAGGCATCGCAGTGACAAATCTCTCTTGGTGCCTTTACACTCCCCTCAGCCTTTGCCAGATCCAGCAGAGCCTGTGAGATGCAAATGCTTTCACACCTACGTGTTTTGTTTAATCAACCACAGATGCTCAGATTGATTGAGCAGTGATTTGCATAGATTAGCGTGATGTCAGTATTTATAATACAGCAGGAATATTATGCCAAAATCCACCCCTGAGGAGGTATCTACTCACAAACTAAACTAATAATTGGATGGAGTTTATATCAGAAAAAGAGACTAAAATTAAAAACTGGGAATCTTCAAGTCAGATTGATCAGATTTCCTCAATCTTCTTCCCTCTTGTGGGTTTCTTTCTTCTTATCTGTCTGGTGACATTGGAGATTTTCCTCCACACCTTCCCTAGATCAATTACAACAGCTGTCAAGGCTGTCACTGTGACCAGATCTACCTTAAGTAAAGAAGATATACAGAGCAAAGTGAGTGTTTCTACACATTGTAATTATTAGCTTTCTTAGAGCTAGTTGTGGGTAAAGATAATAAATTTACCTATTAAAATATTTATGTTTTAACAAGAGTGAAAGATAAAATAGAAGCTATTTCCAAATTCAGTTTAAAATCAGCAAGAGTTGGCCAAAATAGGTCTGAAATCTGTAAGAGATTTTTTGCAAATAAAAACTCAGTGTTTAAACAACACTTAATTTCAGAAAAATATTAATTGTTAACATTTCTAAGCAGCACTAATCATTTTTCTCCTGGCCTAAAATACAGATAGCTACAAGATTCACTTTTGTGTTTCAGTAATTTGGATGGTGACTACCTTTATATAAAAAAAAATTTTAAAAAAATAAAAAATTAAAGTACCCAGAATATAACTCAAGAAGATGAACAAGAGAATTAGATTAAGTGCTGCACACTTTTCTGGAATTCAAGTTAAACATTTTTTTAAATATAGTGAAAACAGTGAGTACAAATTACTCTAGACAGGTGATAATCCCCATTTTGTCATATAAGAAATTAATACGTATGTAACAGCCAGCCCTAGTGAACATCTATCAAAACAGCAGGGTAGAGAACTTCATTTGCAATGTGAAGCAGTTACCATGACCAAAGGAGGCAAGTACAGTCAGCTGTCAGGAGATGCAAGTTCTACAAACAACAACACAAATCCCAGGTACTTCAAAGAATAAATCAGATGTCTTTTTGCAGAGCTTCAGAGCAACTGGCAACATTACTACCACTATACTGACATAGAAAAGGGATTTTGTTCTCCTCAGAGTTTCATAGTAAGATTTGGCACTAACTTACTTATTTTACTATGTGTTGCAAATGATCAATCTATTTTTCTTCTCTTTTTTTTCCCCTTCCTTTTCAAAAGAACAGCCCAGGTGCACATTTCAAACATTATACCACCACCAGGCACCAAAACCCAGAACTACACGGTGTAGCTCAGGCATTACTGTCATGGCATATTACCTACAGTTCCTTTTCTTTTTTTTTCCTTGGTTTACCTCCTCAGAGGATGACAAATGGTTTCAAGAACACTGAAAACTAGCTTGGGGTTGAAAAACCCATGTACCTTGCTTTGAAACCCAAATGTAACTTGTATTCTCGTAAGACTGAATAGGTCTCTCAATTTTGCATCTGAAGTTTCTTGTAATATTAAGAGTAGTACAGAGACATTTTGTTTTCTGAACTGTTCTTTCTCTTATGTATTTAATAGTAAACACAGTGAATCAACAACTAATACAGAGTGTATTTTATCTATGCTTATTTAGGTTTTGCTGTAAGATGCTGCCCAATTCAGTGTCCTAGCACTCACTTATAATCCAACCATTCCTGGCAGTAACAGTTACTACCGTCTGATTTTATTGCCCTCTTGCAGAAGCTTTGTACCAAGATGTTTGGTCTTTCCCTGCTTTTACATGAAATTTGTAATACTTCTAAGAGCAGCAAATTTTTAAATGGGATTTTAGCTGGCAATTTAAATGTACCTTTTGCTCCCATTTATTTTCATTGAGCATCTGCATGCACTGATGAATCTCCCCGTACTTCCAGTAGAGAAAGCAAAGCTATTAATAAACCAAAAGTGAAGAATATATGAACAAAAAAATTAAATTGAAGAAAGATCCCCAAATACACAATTCTGTCCCCAGACATCAGGATAACATTTAGAAGGTCCACAAATTCTTGAGGAAAACAGGCAGGGTGGGAAAAGACTCTGAGTACAGTGATGCCAGTAGAAAAAGCATGCATTCACTCACTGTTTCTGAAGTACATGAATATGCACTTTCCTGTCTATAAATTGACCAATTTACCATTTGGAAAAGGCAAAGTGATAATTAATGTACAAGGTTAAAGAGAAAGGAAAGAAAAACAAACTCTTTCAAGAATGCAGCAAGAGAATTTTCTGCCTGCGGCTACATTAGCCAAAATAGGAACGTCCACTGTGCAAGATCTCATTTCATGCATGAATGCAGCTCTGGGTCACAGCTCATGCTCTCTCCCTCTGAAGCTTCCCCATTCACGCCTCTACCCCAGCCTAAAATACTGCTATTTATAAATTGCTTGGAAAACTGGTATCCCATCAGCCTCACAGGTTTTATAAACAAATGTGTCTGTCTAATCTGATACTGAAGAATTTGTAACATTTTTCAACCAGGAGCAGTAAACAAGATGATGCAGAAGGCCATTACTTCCAGACCCAGGCAGAATGTTACTGACAGATGAAAAATTACCCCTATTTTTGCCTGCAGAATTAAGAACTCTGCTGGAACAAAATAAAATCTCCTTCCAATTTCCATTAACAATTTTTTTCCTTTAATGACAGAACTCACGTTTGTTTTGGGGAAACCATCCTCCTCAAGGCCAATTAAGATATGGTATATCAGGGAAAACAGTGTTATTTTTTATATTTCAGTTTAGGAACAGCAGAATTGTTCAAATATGTCCTACATTACATCCTGGGGAGTTGAAGTCTGTTGAAATAAAATGAGGACAGATACCAGACTCCAGAAAAACAACTTCAGAGCTGATTTACACAGGACAGCACAGTAATATACAAGAACAATTAATGACGCTGGACTTTTTTATCCACATTAGCACGGCATTTTCCTAGACTAATGCAATTATGCTTCTGATACTTAAGTTTTGTGAGGTATCTCAGCAATCTTGACTGCATCCACATGGACACATCTGATATCAGGTTGTATAAACACACTGAGTCACAAGTTTCAGCCATCAGTGGACAGTCTGCATATGCAAATAAGGCACAAGCCAAGAGGGAAGGCAAAATAAATCCAGTATGAACTTGCTCTGTGCACCTGTGGAATTGCTATGACTGCAAGTCAGATAAGCTGCAAATAGCAGTTTTATCTGTCTAGACTAAAGGTTTAGATTGGCTTGCAATCAACTGCTTCAAATAAGTCAAATCTTTGGAAAAGAAAGATGAAAAAAGAAGAGAGGAAAATTAGTATACAAGAACTCCTTTAAAGACATGGCATAGCTGAATAGAATCACAAAATGGTAGAGGTTGGAAGAGACCTTTGGAGGTATTCTGGTCCAAATCACCCTATTAACACCCAGAGCTAGTGGCCTGGGCTGTGTCCAGGCATCTTCAGAATAAGGCCAAGGATAGAGACTCCCCAACCTCCCTGGACAGCCTGTGCCAGTGCTCAGTCACAGTGAAAGAAAAGCATTTTCTTATGGGGAGATCCAGGGGAGACCTCCTTTGCTTCAGCTTGTACCCACTGCTTCTGGTCCCGTCACTGGGAAGCACCTGGCTGCACCTCCTGTATACCCTTCCTTCAATGTAATAATATCCACTGATGACATCCCCCTGAGCCTTCTCTTCTCCAGCCTGAGTAGTCCCAGCTCTCTCAGCCTTTCCTCACTGGAGAGATGTTCATCATCATCTTCACAGTCCTTTGCTGGATTCTGCCTGGTAGGTCCAGATCTCTCTTCTGCTGGGGATCACTAAAAGACACTTTTTCTAAGACACTTTTCTCAAAATACATTTTTTCAGTCTGAGACTAGTCGATTTCTCCAAATTCCAACCAGCAAAGAATAAAGATTTAGTTTGGATTGTTAATACAATTCACTTTCTCACCCAAAGATATTAAGCTTTTTTGCTTTAAGGGGTCATTACTACTGTTAGACCTACAAAAACCCACAGAAGTCTCTAAACAAAACTGTTGATGCACACCAGAGACATAATTTATACATATCTTTTTCACACAATTTATAGCTGTCTTCTAGAAAAGGCTTGAAAATTACTAAAAAGGAAAGTTTATTAAATTGTTTACTGTTCAAATACATTCTGAGGCAAAAATAAATGCCTTGCCAGCTGGTGTTCCTGTGTTCTGTGCAAAGAAGCAGTGTTCAACACTTATCTCATAGGACCCAAAATTCTTCTTTCTGACTTTTTTTTCCCCCTAAACCATCAGCTGTTTTTCCTCCTTACATTTCCTCTTAAAAAAAGCAAGATCAATAAATAAATTCTTGATGTAGCTGTTTGCATAATGTCATTAACACTGTGAGAGAGCACAAAGTGATCCTTGAACTGTCCCTTGCTGCCCAGGGCAGCTCGGGCTGGCAGCGGTGCCGCAGGAAGGAGCAGACCCTGTTATGTCGCAGACCTGAAGCCTTAGGTGCCCAAGCTCTTTAAATGGGGAGCTTCCCTAAACCTTTAAAAGTCCCGGCTCCTGAAGCTTGACAGGAGAAGGAGAGGGGAAGTAGGAGGGAAAACACATATGCTTGAGTCCTTTATCTGAAAGGAAGTACCTTGATAAAGGGTTGTTAAAAACCAGCATTTTAATGAAACCAAAGGCAGGATATCAACTTTTAAACTACTCTTGTGCACAAACCTTTCCAGTCTGTGTTGGGGAAAAATAACAGCAAAAACATGCTAATCTTATGGGTTACTAGGAAGTTATTTATAATACACTTCAAAATTTTGGAAGGTTATATTATGGAGGAGTTGTATTGTCTATTGTTTTACAAGCAGGTGCAGGAAACTCAAGCAGAGCCAACATGCTTACTTAAAGAAAACCAAAACAACCAGAAACCTCTGGGTTGTTGAACTTGCTTTTTGTACTTATTCTCACATATTTAGCAAATGTAGATATGCCATAAACTAATATTTACTAAAGCAGAAGCGGAGACAACATCCCATTGTCCTTATGTTTGTTGGGAACTTCCAAATTTACCTTAAAATTATTCTTTCTGGATAACTTAAGATTATTAAAGACATGTAATTTAAAACAGCTTTGATAGGGAAAGGCAATTTTTTTCTGCAATAGGCTGCTCTCTGTACATCAAAGAAGAGACCAGAAGAAGTCTTCTTGATTTTCTGAACAGAAAAGCAATAGAAAATTGTATGCATTCTTTCTTTCTTACTCAGTTCTTGCTACCCAGAAGCAGGAGTCACCTATTGAACACATCCCATCTCACTGGGGAGGGCATTCTCAAGATCCTATTAAGCAGAGAAAACGAAGCACAAACAATCCAACAGTACAAACACTATGAAGAAAGGAGTTTGTATTTTAGTCTAGGTGAAAAAAAAACTGGCTTCAAGAAACAAATGTTGAACAACCACAACATAATTATCAGACAGCTGCCAATTCTGAATGAGCTGCTTTTCTGATCTTACACATTAGCAGCCAAAACTTTGCTTAATTTTAGCATTAGGTCAGGTAGTCAAACAGAAAGCCTGTCTGGGGAAGCTATATTTATGCACCACTTATCTGCTCTTCCCCTCAGAAAATTCATTACCCAGTCTTCCTTCCTGCTTAACCTTAACCTCGACTTCCAAAACAGTACCAAATTCCGCTTACACAGTGTTCTTTATAATTAGACACAAATTGTTCAAGATGTTCAATTATAACATTTTCTGCTCTAGCATCTAAAAATTCTGGATATTAATAAAAGCTTTAATCATCCTGAAAATAATACTATGCTATCAGAATCCTATTCTGTGTTTTAAATTCCTCTGAGCACACAGAAATATAAAGACTGATATATCAATTATTACTACTCACATAGCCATCATTCTGTGAATTTTAGAAGCTGGATTGCAACAGTGTTACATTGTTTAGAATACCTCTGTCAATTAAGTTTGAATCTATGGTGTTGCATACAGTAGAGCTTATTTTATACCACGCTGTATTTTTATTATTTTATACATTAATTTAAAAATTAAATACTCTATACTATATTACATTCTTTTATGTTGATATTACTTCTTTTACACGTGCATTATAAAACACCATACAATAAACATTTGCATATGGAAATGCACATCCATATATGCCCATGAAACAGGTAAAAGAGGCATTCATATCCTCTAGTAGCCTTTGATAGGTGATGTACACACCAGTCCAGTGAAATTCCTTTAATTATCCAGCCTAAGTGTTTAAGTACCACTCTGACAGTAACATGTTGCATCACAAATATATCAATTACCATGTAAGGCTAAAACAACCTACCAAACCACTGGCTGTGGCTAAGAGAGATTGTAAGACATTCAAAGTGTTCAAAAACTGTTCTTTAAATTCTGAAGATTTTTCATATTAATATACATTTTTAATTAACATAGGCATTGAGGCAGTTTCTTGTCTCTATATTTTTAAGTACACATTGCCTTGGTTTTTTCTCTCATCTCAAACATCTCTCTTTTAATTCTGCTGCCTGATAGCAGATCAGTCTCCCATTCTCATTTTCCACATTTTATTTCTTTGGTCACTGGCACTTGTCAACAAAATTTATTTCACTGGCACTCATCAACAAAATTTACCCACTAACCTGCTTGCTGATGCTGACCTTCTCCAGGAATATGTGCATCACCGTACAAGGAATTGAAATAAAAGGAAAAAAATGCAGATTTCCTGGAAGACGCTAAATTAGTTTGTCCCTTATGCAAAGGCCCTTCAGTTACATAAAACCTGAGCACCCAGTGTAAAGTTCTGCCAGATAAACTCAACCTCTGCCCATTACTCTTCCACATCAAGTGGCTTTTTCCCTCACCAGCTTCTGCTTCCACAGGCCTGGGCTAGGGAGTTATCTGTGGTGCTCTTGGTATTCTGGAGAATGTTTTGGTTTGTGTCTTGATTCAGGGTAAATTTCTGGAGGAAATTTTTGAAGTTTGGTAAGCAGTTACAATGGGTAAATTCAGGAATGGATCACTGAATGCTGGAGAATCCTCTTGTTCCCTATTTAAAGGAAGCCTTGCTCCCTGTTTTTTTACATTTACTTCAGAAGCTTTTGGGCTTTTCCTCCTTTTATTTCTCTGCTGTACAGCTGGCTCTGATCATTAACAAGGGCAGACAGTAGCAGCTGCTCAAAGGCCAGCTATGTTTTCTTGCTTTTCAACATACCTCTCTGTAGTTTTCCTCCTACCTATATGTTTTAGGTTGGAGAAAATGGTTTTCATGGCAGCTTCTCTAGGAGGTGACTCCAAACTTAAACCAGAAGGTTTCTATTTCAACATATGCTCTTTGCTTTCTTTCCATGAAAAAAAGGAAAAGATGTTAGATGACTGGACAGTCACTGGTGGATGAAGGGTAAGATAGTCACAGATCCAAGACTGAGTGCCCCTTTCCCAGGCACCAAGAACATCACACCCAATCTGAAGATACTTAGTGTTTCTGAAAATAGTTGGAACACATGCATGACCCAATGAAAATGGGGGGTGCAGCGACATCATGTGACTGGACACATTTCTATTTCCAGCAAAGAACTTTACATCCCAACTAGCACTGTTGCACTCATTCTATAGATCATAATCACACCTCCAACATGAAAACATTTTCACTGCTATGCGATGAACATATCACAAATTACCATTTTAGGTAATTTGGATATTTTTATGTCAATACAGGCTTCAAAATCCTAAACAAAAAGTTTTTAGCCTTCCTGTTTAGCTCAGAATACATACAGACCTAAAAAACAACCTATTTTGCAAGTTTATATCATACGTCACATTTTCTTTTAACAAATGTTTACATAACCAGAATATTACTTTTTTAAAACAATAGAGAATTAGGACAAAAAGCCTGAACCTGAGGATTCAACAGGGCAATAAAAAATGAGGACCCAAGACAAGCCAATAAGAATTTTGGGGCACTTCACATGGAAGGCTCTTTGGGAGAAGATGAATTTTATTATAACCATTCTTTGTTCCAAAAGAATTTTTTCCCAGTACTCTTGTACGCAAGTAGTTTTGTTCTAAAGTGTAAATTTGACCTTCCTAAAGTCAGTAATGAAAAAAACCAAAGAAACAAAAAACCCCAAAACCCAACAACAACAAAAAAAATAACCTGTAAATACTGAAGTGCAGCTACACCAGCAAGAGGTGAAAGATTACACTTTTCTCAGCAGCAGAACTAGTCTGTGCTAAGTCGACTTAGCAAAAAAATACCAAACCATATCTCCTTGTAATCAGCTGAAGGAGACAGATCTAAAGAGATAAGTGAAATGCAAACAATACACATCCAATGGAGTTTTCCAAGAACAGAGAAAGAAAAAAAAAAAAAGAAATCCAACTTCCAGGTTGGGTTTTTTTTTCTGGACTGAGTGACTAAAACTACCAAACAGGAACACTGTGATGGAGGCATGGTGTACAGAGTACAAACCCACTTCTTCACGAGCAATGAGGACTTAAATCCAATCACATTTAATTTTAATTAAACTTTGTTTATTAGTTTGTTTATAGTAGCATTTAGTTTGTCTTAATTGTATTGTCCTTTCGTGCAAATGAACTTCATCTGACATGCTGTAAATTTTTTTTATCACTCTTTTCCTCTCATGCCCTTTTCAACTTAGCAGTTTAGTTAATATCTATTTCTAGGAATAAGTGCCATCTTTGAGAATTTAACTAAACATACTGAATGAAGCCTGTTTCTGGGAAGACCTTTAGCAACACAGCAAGCTTCAGTGGAGTTTCATTTCCCACAGTACAAATCTCTCCTTGAGCTTGCTGTAACACCTGACTTATCACTGGGAATGTACAAAGTTTATATTATGTTTTGTGGAAAAAAAATATAGAACTCAGCTCAAGTTAATACAGATCCAAATGACCTTCTCAACAAAAAAAAAATTCTTAAGCTTCCAGAAAATAGCTCTTTGTGATGAATAGGGGTACTTTTTCAGCAGATTCTAGCTCTATAGAGCCTTTCAGTAAACACTGAACATTCTGCAGTCCCTTCCAGCACAATGTGGAGACTGTATCTTATTAAAGAGATAATATAAATAAGTTTAAATAACATAAATATATTTACAAATAAGATATAAATCTTTTAAAGCTGGAACCACTCATTACACAGTGACAAATTCATGCAAAGCAACCCTGTGACCTGACATGGGTCTATGAAATCCAGACTTTGACCCTGAACTTATTCCTGAAAACTCCTCCTACAGCGGTCATGTGGGATGATTTTAAAGAACAGGAGAGTGGAAAGGGAAGAAAGATGAATGGAGAAGGGAGCCATAGTTCCAGTTAATTTTTTTCACTAAAATCCACATGGTTCAAAAACCTGGTGTACAACACAGGACAGGATTAGAATTCAGCAGATACAGTATGAATACTTCCTTGTTCACTTTATTCTTATATATTTGCCCCAAAGAACAGAAGCATTACTGTTAGACTGGAATATGTCACCAAACTTGATTCTTTCATCTGAAACTAAAGTCTAAATGACTCCTTTTATCTTCCTTGCTGCCTCATTGTCCCTTTCCAAGTGCCTGAATGAAAGCAAGGAAGCTCAAAGCTGTCACTGGACACTGTAACACCCACACTTTGACCAGAAGGAGTTGATTTGGTAAAAAGGATTTTAGGAGGCAAAACATCAAAGGATGGCAGGATTCAGGAAGGAGGGGAGATCACTGGCTAGTTCCATCCTTCGCATCAACTGAATCAAAGGAAAGCAAAGTCATATTTCATGAGCTCCTTTCACTTCTTTCCTCAGCAATGGGCAGCTAAAAAAAAGTAGGTATGATTCAGTAAAATGAAGTATTTTATTGAAGTTTACCATTCTTACCTACAAGTATGAATTCAAGTCCTCACAACTGGTACCAGCGTACTACGTACCACCACCCATGTTTTCTACATGGTTGTTTTCAGCATCAGTTAGTTGGCAATGTATCTGTTCACCAAGAGAATCACTGCCCTACAATCAGAAAGTTCTCACACCCTTTTCTTCCAATCCAGAATTTGCTGCAGCTTACTAATATATAGATTTGCTGTGGTGTGGGTTAACTACACCAAGTAATGCTTTAAAAGAGCCCCCTTTATGCCACCAGGTCCCAGTTTTGCTACTCTGTATATCCATATTAAATAAGTGTTCTGTGTGTATAGTTCTCAACTTCTTTTGAAATTAAAATGAAAAAGTAGTAAACCCTTGTACCATACTTGCTGAAGTAACTGAAGACATGAAGGAATTTACACTACAAACACAAATACTATTAAAACACAGCTTCCTCCACATTCATGCTATTTAGCCCTCCTCACCACCAATGGTGGCAATCTCTAATTTGTCTTTTTCCTAGTCCTTGGTACCATCAGCTTGGTCAAAGGAGCTGCAGCTGAACCAGAGCCATGCACACACTGCCAGGTGCCTGATATTTAATCTGCCAGTCATCCATAGGTCTGAATTATATTAAATACTTGAAGCATTTTATTTTTTTCTTTTCTTTTTTATATTTAAGCATATTTACTACATTTAGTATTTAAAAAATTAATGGACAGGATGAATCATTAGAAAGCCAGCAGAGCTAAGTCAATAAAGCTTCTTTCAATGTGAGGTTCCTCCCACCCAGCCCTATCAATGAGCCCCAGACAACTTCAGTTATGGATCTTTTAAATCACTGCCTAATTTAGGAGTGAAAGGAACAATGCCACATAAGAAAGAATAAGGTCTACCTTCACCAACCTGAGCTGAGACACTAAATGAGTAATTAGGAACCTAATCCTGTAGCACTTAATTTCCCAATTGTCTTTACAGGGCGTTTAAAACAATGGATTATTGCTTTGTGTTTTCTTCGTGAAACACCGACAGTACAATTAGGTGTTCCAAATGCCCTGTATAAGGATAAATGAGGATTTGCGGTGCTCCACCTGGAGCAGCATCCTCATCATCATACCAAGATGCTCATGCAGAGTGGCTGACTGCAAACCCAGGACCCTGAGCCCCAGAGTCGCCTGCTAGGGTTGCTGCAGAAGCAGTAGGGACCAGAAAGCCAGGGAGTCACAGTAAGCTGACTTCAGGACAAGCAGTGGGAAGGGCAGCCGGCACATGCGCACACCACGAGTTTCAGATGGCAGTAGCTACGCGAGGCAGGGCGATGTCTTTGGGAACTCCAGCAACTTTTTCTTCCCACAACCTGCCACACCTGCTGCTTTCTTCCCACCTACTGACTAGTCAGGCAGTCTCACTCTGCCTACCACAAGTTATCCATCTTCCAGTCTCTCTACCAAATCTCACCCAATCTGTTCACTATCAGGCTAGTGCTGTCCCTGTTTCTCCATCCTTCATGGACACACCTAGAAAGCCCAGGTGTTTTTTCTGAGGACTGTCACTGTTTAAACAAGTCAATGTAGCATTTTGTAGAAGTCTCAACTCTTTCATGGGACCTCCTCCAGGCAATGTACACTACGGATGTGTAATGTAACAAATAAAAAGCTCTGTCAGAATACAATTACTTCTATAAGCAGTGGAAATACTGTGCAAAACTGCAGTGCGTCTTAAGGGCTTCATGTCCATGAAACATGTTTTATCCATGCGTAACTTCAACACACTGGCCAAAGGCCAGCAATTAGCCTGTGAAGGAATCAAATGGAGGCTACAAAGTCAAGATGGGGCTTTAATTCTTGTTGAAAAAATAAATTTGTAACAAGATTCAAAGGCCAGCAGTAGGATTTAGAGACCAGGGCTGCCTTCAGGAGTGCAAGTGATTCAGTCACATAGAAAACAAACACCTTTGCAACTGAAAAGATTAGATGCTTCCTCTTATTTGTATTCAAGAACCTTTAAAACACCATCTTCTACCCCAGTCCTGTACCAAAGATGTGAAAAAACCCCAAAACACTATTCTACCATCTTCAAACACTTGTGTACTTGTAGCTGTTTTCATTTCTATTTCCCTGTGCTTGTAGTCAGCCAGCTCTCCTTCACATCATAGAGTGAGGCGCTGCTGGCAAGGAAATATTATGCCATGTGAAATAGAAAGGTTTTTTTTTTAAAGATTAACAGTTTAGGAATGTAGGTGATGTAGTACCATCACCTATACCTGTCCATTTGGAAGTAGCACTTTTAAACCTGGTTTTCCATCATACACTATGTTTCCCCCAGAGTAATGTTTTGTCACTGTGGATCATGGATAGATGCAGCTTCATGCACAACATGTGACATAAAAACCAAAGCATTTTTCTGGTATTTTATTTTGGTTTTAACTGAGATAAGTAGATCACTAAGATCCCAATAACTGCATTTATTTTTCAGATTCAGGTGATGATAAAAGGTTTTTAAACTTCAAAAACCTATTTCATATCTGCAGATTTCTAAGAGTTGGTGGCCCACTCTGAAATCAGATTTTCTCTGGAAAATCAGCTCCGGAGTTGTTTTTTTTCCGTCTCCCACTGGTCGACAACTACAATTAATTAGAAGAGAGGTGTGTGTGTGTGTGTGTCTGTCTGTCTGTCTGTCTGAATAATGGAATGAGACACAGCTGGTAAAACTAGCAAAGCATAAATGTAATGTCTTGACCACTTGTTGCTATTACAAAATCCTATGGCATTTTTCCCTTGTGTATTAGTCTCGCAATGGGGATAATTACATTCTGTCTGCTTAAATCCTCAGCTTAAATAGCTACTATGGTCACATATAGAACACATTTGTGTGTCTAGCTCCTACTTAAATGACTTAACTGCTGCTGAAATCAGGGACAAATATACCTTTTGACTGTGGCTTATATATGACATAATTAAAGAAAACAATTTCTATAAAAAGCCTATGCAGTCTGTAGTTTACTAATGTAATTTTTCTATTTAGCTGAAAAAAACCCAACAACACATTCTCTATAATAACCAGTTATCCACCTAGTTACAAATATGCTATAAAGTCTGTGATTGCTCTTTCTCAGTCACAGACCAGAGTGCAACGAAAACGCACTCTGCAAGCAAACTTTTTATATTGAACTAATACTTTACCCTTTTCACTAGAGAGGCCAAAAATTAGAAATATTTAAATCAACCAAAAACTAACTGAAAGACTTCAAAGCACTAAGTTTAGTTAGCCCCGCAGAATGGAGAAAGGAATCCTATTCATTATCATCATTTAATCCAGCTTAGTATATTGAAAAGTACAGCAAAATTTTGTGTTTGTGGGTGCAATTCAAAGGTCTCTGAAATTGATTTTTATTGTGCATAAACATTTTTGAACACAATTATTATCATGACAGATGATGTCTTTATAGAATCCATACTAGAAAGCGTGGCCAAGTATATAACTGAAGTGTTCCAGGCAATATGGAGAAACAGTTGTGCTCACATAGAAATTAGGCTCTCCAACAGAGATCTCTAAAGCCCCATTTGTACTTGAAAGACATGTCTCTTGTTTCGCTTTATTCTTTGCTAGCCAACAAATATCTCGTCTGTATTCTGAAAAATACACCTTTCAACTGTGGGAGGAAAAACAATGTTTTAGCATTCTGTAGGGAGGGGAGATAAGCACGGGGAGAAGGGGAGGGGGGAAAGAGGGATTATTTCCCCAGTTACCTGAAAGATTAGAAACACTCTTCTAATTCACAGGCTTTTTCATATGGATCAAGAAGGAAGTTGTTCCAGGATAGCATGAGAAACATTTTACAAATGCAGAAACTAGATCAGAGAAAAGTCATCTCTGTGTTTATGTTCTGGCATCACATTCAGAGTCGCTCTTTCTGATCTACAGATGTGCCTTTTACCTGCAATACAGCACAGTACAGAGTACTGTAGATAATTTATAACCCCAGTGTGGCAACACTAATTGTGCTGTCTGCTACTGCCTGTTCCTATAATGATGTGCAGGACTGAAACCTATCTCAGATCTGGACTTCACAAAAGAAAAAAGTCTGTTCTAAGAATATATGCTCATGTGTGTGCATGCATGCGTGGTTTTTTTAGAACATATAGCAACTGGAAATACTAATATTTTGCATCAAAATTCTTAGAGATATTACAGTAAAACATAAACTTAAGATAAATTGCAGTAGTTTCCTAAGGAGCGGCTTATCACACAGGTAATATTACCACATAATTCCCCCAGCTATGGCAGCTCAGAAATTGGCTTCTCTTTGCCGACTCATCACTGCAAGGGGTACAGTGAGAATCACCAAGGGGGTTGTTTAAAGTTGAGATGGCACACGCTGGGTTCATTAGCACGACAGGAAGCAAAATGGATGAGTCAGATTTCCTCTCCAGTGCTAACCCAAATGCTGGCCCTTCAAGGGTACTGAAAGCTGACGGCCCCATACTTACAGCAATCTACACCAGTAAATTAATCTGTTGTAACAAGGAAGTTCTAGATACATCACTTTCAAAACAATTTTAACTGAAGCACATTACTTATGGTACTGTGCAGCAATTGAGACAAGTGTGAAAACCAAATGCAGGACTGCACTCCAGCAATCACACAAACACCAACGTTGTTCAACATTCCAGGCACTAATTAGCAGGCGGATGGTATCTGAGTAATAGCTGGCTGGTGTATACATGGCCACACATCTGTTTCCCACCTCTGCATCACTCTGCATGTTCACAACCTACACACGTTTCTCTCCCAAAGTCCCAATTAATGGAGAGCTCATGTTGCAATAGGCAAAGAAACTGTTATCACCTCCTACAAGAAGAGAAGACCTACAAGTGCTGTCCACCAGTGTTGGGCATTTACATATGGAGTTCAGTACATCATGTTTAACAAGTAGACATTTCTGAGGGTCTGGTTTATTAACTGCATGAGTTGAATGGACAGAAGGGCTGTAGGAAACTTCAAAGAATCAAATACCAATTCATATTGCAACACATTTAATTCTAATCCTTGCTTGCTCAAACCAGCTTCCTTTGCAATTCCTAGTAAACTCTTCCCATCAGTGTGCTCTCCTGTGCTGGAGATGTGCTCAGCACCCCTCCCAGGGCTACAGCATGGTGTGCAATAGGCAATCCAGCACAGGCTGGCAGAGATACCACAGTTTTCACTTGTTGAGCAACTCAGTGTGCCAGCCTCACTAGATAACCACTAGAAAGACAGATACACACAAGACAGTCGAGATTTCTGCGTTGTAAGATATGACAGAGGGTGGTTACCTGCAATATCAGTAATTACTTTAGTCAGGGAAACTGCACATAAGGATTTTAATCACAGCTGCCATGAGGAGTATTACAAGCCACTTACTATGGACTTCAGTTTCACACCACACTTGGGAACCCACAGGCAGTCTTCCCGGATAATGATGTTCAGTTCTCCAAAAGAATGAGAAAATGTCCTCCCAAGCTCTCAACATGATCTTGTAGCTAGGAATTAACTGAGTGCCTGAAACTTCAGCCTTATACATTTCTTAACAATTACCCTCTGGATAGATTACACACAAGTGGAGTAAGTGTTGAGAGGCTTCCTTTCTTTAAGTATTGCTAAATCCTGGCCTCAAAAGCATTGCATGGTAATGAGGTATACAGCCTAAAGACAGAAAGGGTGAAAAAATTTCTTTTGTATCAGCTTGGAATTGTACTGAATGATCTTCTAATCTTACCACACACATCAAGTGTCTGAGCCACCCCTGTTCCACACCCATAGTTCTATGTACCTTTTTACTTCCCCACCCTTTACTTAGACTCAAAAGCAAATGATTCCAAAATATTTGGGCTATATACATATCCAAGTCTGTTCACAGCTTCTTTCTGTTTTTTTCCTATGTTTACTATATCCACAGTATGTTCCTGTGCTGCAGCAACACAACATTCTAAAAAAAGGTTAAATGTTGATTTATGTAGCAGCATCATAACATTTCACATCCTCTTTTTATTGACTCAAAATACTTTATCTGACCACAACTATATTCTCTTAAGAGGTCTTCAATCAGCCTTTCATAGTGATGCTTTGTAGCGGTCCTTTTCCTTAAATTACACTATTAACTAAGACCTAATAAAATGTATTAATACTTTGCCCTCCAATATGAATTATTTGCATTAATCAAGATTTAATTTCATCCATCATTCTGTTGACTGCTGACCTCATTTGATTAAATCCTCCCAAAGTTCTTTTTTCAACTTCACTAACACACCACCAAACATCATTACACTGCATTCCTTTCACCACATTTAAGGATATTCTGCTTCAATAGTGGAATTAGTTGACTGATGAAACTCTCTCCTCTTATTTTGTCTCTATGCACATTTTAATGCAACTTATGTGCCCACTTTTTATGCACCTACTTAGAAACTATCTAGCATATACATTTTTTTGTTGGCATACAAGTGAAAATTTAAATGTACATGTATTAATAACGCACAGTATGTGTCATTGTTAATTTACAACACAAAGCACATGCTTCCAATTTTTTTAAATTCTCTCTGTCAGCTTATAACTGGATTTTTTTTCCAGTACATAATATCCATTTTCTGAGACTATTACAGCTAAACATCCCTTTTCATGTTTTTCAGCCACATAAAAATTTCATCTTCTTTTATTACTTCTGCAAAGAAAATGAACATCATTATCTCAATTTTTTTAAATAAGGAAATTAAGAAAACAAATAATTATTTCATCAAGATTGCACAGGAAGTTGTTGGCAGAGATGTCACGCAAACTTGGAACTGGTGGCAAGACCTATTCAGTAATCGATTAGTTGCTCCTATCATTTCAGTCCTTCCTTTAGTTTTCTAACATCAGTGAAATTTATTTTCCTTGCACTTTATCTAAGATGCTTGTCAAAAGGGGACATGGTTTGAAACCTGTGTTCTATACTGCAGCAAATTTATTTGCTGAAAGAGCACCACCAGCCCTGAATACTCAGGGCCAGTTGACTGATCACCTACATTGTAATAGCCTATCAAAAGTGACAGGTATTCACAGTGAGAGATGCATCTTATTACAGACAAAAGCCATGTGCACTTTTCCTGCTGGTAGTTAAACAAGCCAGTACCTTTGTTACGGAGAGGGAAAAAAAAAAAAAAAAAGAAAGAAAAAAAAAAGGAGAAGTTTGCAACATAATGATCCCCAGCAACATCTAGCAAATCTTTGACTGGTACAATAGGTAATTTCTTCAGGAATATCCAAATCTGCTGGAAGTAAGTGAAGATCATTTCCTATTGAAAGAGCTGAAAGGTTCCACAAGATAGCAGTATCATTCTCATTAGCAGCAAAGCACTGAACACAAAGGAAGAGCAGGACCATTTGAAATGCCATGAGGTGGGTGGTGAGGCTGAGGCACTGGAGTGGAATACAGGCTACTGTGACTGTTCTCCAGGAGACTGTTGACTCTGCTCTGGGAAAGACTGGGAGTTGAGCTTTATATCAGGCTGTGGCTCTAAAGTATCTCAAAGCAAATGGTTTAATCTGGTCAGATGAGCTTGGTTTTGAAACCAACAACAATAAAACTATCTAAAATTCAGTAGGAGATGTGGAGCATGAGCTATGCAGGAACGAGAAGACCAACCCCTATCTCCGAACACAGGGGTACACCAATTCTTACAGAATCCCCTATTTGAATAAAGACAGCCCTAGCCCAACCAGCCTTAGTCACACCAACTTGTTTATACATTTGTTGTCTCAGACCACAAAAAAGAATATTCTAACTCTTAGTAAAATATCAAAGAAAGGAAGATTGTTTTGGAGGACTGTGCTGCCAAGAGCACAGTAACATCACCATCAGCCCCCACATATTTGTTATTGCATTCAGCAGAAGTGCTGGATGAACATCTGCACTGTAAAAAATTAAGCCCATTAGCTCCTTCAGCTTGTTAGCATACTTTAATACTGTGATCACAGCTTTCTATTTCTATCAAGGTGCTACTAGGTGTCAGACTCAGTATTCACATAATGTGTCGCCATTATCTCTACCCCTGCCAGATCCCTCATGTGTCTTGCTGCCATGAAACTATCACACAGTGATACTGAACAGAAGGAAAGAAGAAGCAGAAAACTGAGAAGGAAGGAAGAAACTATCAGTGTAGCAATACAACTGGAAGGGTAAGTAGACCTGTGATCTTATCATGTATGGTTGGACAATGCTTTGTTCGATACATCTTCAGCATCTTAGACTGCATTGTTAAGTTAGAAAAGTCATCTAACAAACACAAAACACATTTGATTTAACAGCTCACTGTCCTGATCTATTCTCTGTTAGCTCCTAACAGTAACTCAGTATAAAGAATTGCTTTCATTGTCTCATTTATGGTCTAAATAGAATGTGAAATTCTCTTTTAGTCTTGATTTTAAGCCTTAACCTGTAATTAAAAGAACAGTTGTTTTTAAACAAAGATAGAAATACCAATTTGTGTTTTTGTAGAAGCTGAGTAAAGATATTTCTATGTTGCTGGTATTTTTCTTAACTCTAACCAGTCTGTATTCACTCCTTAGGTTTGCATACAACATGCATATATATAAAACAAAAATAAGCACAAGTCTGCTCTAAGATACACGTGTATACTCCCACGGTATCTGATGCCTGTGTGCTACACAGTCACAGGTGACAACTGTGTTTTCTGTGTGCAGTAGGCTTTGTCAGTGCATTTATTTTCTTAAACAGCCAAGACAAATTAAAGCCTTCAAGATGAACTCAGTTCACCATTAAATATAAAGCTCTCACAAAGTCCACAAATCCTGACTTAAAAAACCCACAACATCACTCCGAAAAAAACAATAAACTTACAGAAATTAGAAGTCCCTGTTCCTTGCAAAATAAATTAAAAGACCCAGGTACATAGTTTTCCCAGCTGACATTAATTCAGCACCTTCTAGCTCATGTCCTACATTCAGAATGCCTTAACATGAAAAGTATGTGCTGCATATAGAAGAAGCCAACGGTGCCCACACATTTACTGGTTAGTGAAGGGTTGGTGGATCTTCGCTTATTCTCACACTTCAGAAATGAGGCGTTTTCTCTTTACCCCAATTCCTGCTCTTCCTAAATGCTAAATTCTCTCCAGAGGACATAAACCCCATGTTCTTCATGCAAAGCAGTGAAGCATTTCTCCAAGGAATCAGGTTGACTGGGAAAAGCAGAACTGTTTATCTAATTTGCTTTTTACTCTTTCACTTAGCATCTTCAACTGGCTAGTGCTAGATTTGATGGTGAGCTGGTTGGGCCTTTGATGTGACCCAGGGGAGCTGTTCCTATGTAGTAATTTAACTAGCTAACATTATTCCAATAAAGCTCCATGACTTAAGCCAAGATGGACTTGGTGATCAAAGTGGTATATTACATTGCACTAGCCTGGGTTCAGCCCAAAAGAGCCCAAGCCCATGGACTGTTCCGAGAGACCCATTATGATGCTTCACTCCTCTATTTCATTTTTCTTTTACAAAAAGTGACAAATAATGAGATTTTTAGAATTACAGAAAAGGGGGAAAGCAACTGTTAGTTCTTAATTCCCAAACTCTGTTGTATTCAGGAAAAGGTCTATTAGCATATCCTTTGGAGGGGCAGGGACTAAGGCACAGAAGATTTAAACCAGTCAAGGATAAGCCACCACTGAACAGAGCCACTTGTACGTCCCTGTATGTATGCAGGCATAAGAGTTTGTGCAGTTGAGCTGCGAAAAGAACCAAGGATGTGACACCAGCCAAAACAAATTGAAAGCTTCTCAGAGCTCATCAGAACCAGACCAGTCTCCAACCCAATTCCTGTGTGCCTGCACAAACACTTACACAGGAACAACTGAGGGAGCAACCACAAGAGACAACAGTGGCTTGTATCACTTTCAAGCACTTGCAAAACTGTGGAAAGCGTGAGGGTTTCTCAGGCTTTCCAGTCTAAAAAGATAGTTATACACTAATGACCAAAGCAACATGCTTTGGTTAAGCACTACACGATATGGTAAAATGTATTTTCTCTCACAATACAGACCACTGTAGAGATCACTGAAAATCATGGATTTCTTTGAGCATGATGCTGTATGTTAATTTACATAGAAACTTCAGACAGAAATATTTCAGTGTGCATGTATTCATACCAGAACTTACAAGAAAACTCTCAATTCACCTTAATATCCGTTGTTACTTTACAGCAGAAGTGGAAGATGAGCCTGCTTAAGAAAAACTAAGGTGATTCATTTCATCAGGGAGATGAAGAGCTTCTGGAGATAAATGGTCAGATACACATCTGCAGAATGAAAAGCAATGAAACATCACAGTCTGCAACATTCTTTGAGAAGGAAAGTGATATAGTTTGACTTTAGGTCCCTTTATCGTGAGCATTTTTTTAAACATTATTTTTTATTAAACCTTCACAAAACACTTTAAATTAAAAGAAAATATATCCTCATACTGCCTAAGCACCTGAACAGCTTCCAATGGTGTATGAAAGAAATAGTTCCCTATGGCTCCTCCAAGCTTGTAGTGGCCAAGCACAAACAGTACAAATGCAGTGTTCCTCCTAATAAGTATTTACCAGCATTAATCAATGTGGACTGAGTGAATGATAGGGAAAGCTGTGGCTGTAAAATTCACACAGGAAGATTTCAGAACTCATCTAAAACTTTTTTAGGTTTAGCTAGGCAGTGTCTAGCGCACAGCACAGTGTGACATCTGCAAATGAAAATGTAGTGAGGAAGGGCAGCAATACTAACATGGACTGAAAATAAAAGTAACAAAAACTCGCTCAGTTACACTCTATATGATTTCTGATGTAGTGTTCAAGCATCAACTAGGTATATGTGAAATAATGTCTGAAAATAATTATCTCACAATTTATTCTCTTTCCAGGGGGCAGATCTTGCCTGTTGTATGAGACTGCACCGCAGTTTTCATACTTGAGTTTTACGGCCACATTGATGAAATGTTTATGCTACCATGCACTTCTGGTGGAGAACCACTGTGTAAGAACTCAGTGTGAGGGCCCTGAGTGCCCTCAGAGTGTGTGGGAGGTCATTTCCCGGCCTCACACAGGTCCAGGAGAATCTCTGGTGTCTTGAAGAGCCAAGTGTATCTGTAAGATACAAAGTCCCATGGTGCCTGGCAGTAGTGCTCTGAAGCTTAATGGCTTTCACCCTAAAGCTTAATGACTTTCTAAGATACATAAAAAGCAGTCTTTCAACAAAGATTTTATTACCCAGTACACTTTGAGAGCTTATAATTCCCTTTTGCATCTGTAAGAAATCAGCAGCCAAAAAAGGGGACAGTACACTTTGAGAGCTTATAATTCCCTTTTGCATCTGTAAGAAATCAGTAGCCAAAAAAGGGGAGAGGAGAAATCACAAGGATTACCGAACATGATCGTACTGAGTAGTAACATTTAGTAATGGATGAAATTTCCTAAAAGTTAACAGGAATTCAAGGAAGAGTGAATGAAATGTGTACGAAGAGCAAATACAAATAACTTTAAAGAACATTTTTTCTATATCTTGATTAAATGTGATACAACTGACTTACTTCGAGAATGAACAAAATAGCTTTTCAGAGCTACTGAGATGCCCACATTTTCATCTGCGCAATACTGTGAGTTTTTCTTTCTCTCATTAGGTGTAAATATATGATTAATGTTCAGCTGGAAACTTTGTGAAATGGAAATTCCTTACCAGGAGCTGAGTTCAGCCCTGTTCATAAGCAGATGCAAATACCTAATTTTGTACTGGCACATTTCATGTTTGTTATTGGCCACATATGTGTGTCTGTGTGTCTGGCTTGTCCAAGTCACTAACAGTGTAAAGCCTTAGAGGAAGAATAGATAAACTCTAGCATTACTGAATTCCACAGCAGTTTTGATGCAGCATACATGGGACCAGGATTCTATTTCATTTATTAAAAGCCAGGGAATACAGTATTTTTAAAAATACATTAAATATTTTAAGAAAAGAATATACAAAAGTCACTTTAATGTTTTGCTCTTTTTCAAGTTTTCAAGATCATATTAATTGCTAATGTTTCATAATGTGCTTTAAAAATATGCAAGGATGAAATTGTTTCAAAACAAAGCACAGAACCTGATTATAGTACTTCAAGAAACAAGACTGCACTATAGGCTGAAAACCGATTGGATTTCCTAAATAAAAATATTGATCTAGTGACATATACAAAGAACTATAATCCAGAGTGCTATGATTTAGTCTCTAATCTGAAGCCCAGAGAACCTGCTTTTTAAATAGGTTAGCATATGTATCAACTTGAGTTTTTGTCAAAACTCTGCAAGAATATCTATTGCTCCATCGACATTAGAAATTTCCTTATCATTAACTGTGCTTGGTGACAGAGAAGGGACAAGTAACAGCATGAGAGATCACTAAATAGCACAAGATCTGCCCTAGGCTATGGGTCTCACCTGGTTACCACAGCTTCTCCTTTCCAAAGGCAGCCTCATGGAACCTCATCTTAACAGCCAGGGACACAGGAGCCCCGGGTAGGGAAACAGATGAATCTTTCTGAACAAGTGGCCAAATAAAAAAAACATAAGCAAGCAAGCATTTTCCAGCGTATACTGTGACTAAAGCAATTGATAAATACAGGTAGTATTTTAAAGCATGTGCTTTATGGCCAGATGATGATTCTCCCAATCCACCCTCTCCCAAGATCTATACTCCCGGCTCAATCACGCCGCTGTCCCTGGGCAGATGCAGCTGAAATCAATACTGTCGTAACTACATCCCTCTCCTTTCCCCCCAAGCCCCACAGCAGCCAAGTTTCGGCTGAGCTCGGTATTGACCGGCTCCCAGCACGGGCGGGCAGGATCAGCCCGGATCGCTATCTGCTGAGAGGGGAGCACGTCCTGACTTTCCCCAGTCACTTAAGCCGGCGTCTCACTGCTTGTCCTTAGAGACCACAGCTCCACTCAGGCAGAGAGCGTCTAGACAGTATTCATGATCCATCTGTCTGGCACAGCCAGGCTGATGACAAACTCTATTAGAGCCGAAACAATTTTTTTTTTTTCTGCTCTTCCCTCCTCCCATCTCCCTTTTCCTCCGAGAAGCAGTAATCTGACACTGAAAATTACTATCATTGTTGCAATGCTCAAAATAGCAGTGCCAGACTTTCATTAACATCAACGCTAGACTGCTAAATATTTAAAGAAATGGATAAATTTCACCTGAAGTGGGACAGCCCAGCACACATGAAAGCAGAAGCACAATCAAAATGTAAATCTAAGCGGTTGTTTTTATCTGCACAAATTCGGTGTCACAGTCAGAGGGGGATGCCAAAGGTCTCTTTAAACAAAATATTTTCCTTTGATTGAGCTTTTTGTTTTTAAAACAGAATCATTCTCCAACCCCCTGCAGATCCCTACAAAGCTCAGAGCTGACAGCATTAGGTGGGGGTGGTGAAAGGGAGAGCTATATATTTGATTTGTTTGGGTTTTTTTACCTTGCAGAGGAAAATGAACTCCTACAGGAAACTCTTCTATGCCAAAACAGCCATGACACATCACCTCCATCAATGCTGACAACTTGAAATTTGATGTAGACATAATTTGCACATGACAAGAAGGATTTGTTCTCACTTATTTTATTCCTCTGTAAAGTCTCAAGCATGTCAATATTTGTGTTTGCTATACCCATGAACACATACATATCACAGCAAAGACAACTACCTGTACTGTTTTCTACCAAACAACTAAAAACCCTAAAATCTTCACCACCACAACCCTTCTCAATAAGACATGACTTGGACACTGCAGTCTGCAGACAACAGACTACACTTCCCATTTCAAAATCTAATTTACTTTTAGCAGGACAAGGCAGGCTGATCGTTTGTTGTGAAACAAAGGGAAATGTTCAAACAAATGAACTGTGTCCTTCCAGAGGCAGGCACATTGTTTCAGTTCTTTGGAGACCAAATTCTCCAGGTCACATGGAGTGGCAAGCTGCTGCCAAGGCCAAGTCTGCAAGGTTTAAAATCCTACTCTTTGCCTCATTTTTCCTATCATGGCTTTGTGCTGTTAAATAGACCCTTGACCTCCAAGTAGTCTTAAAAGAACAGTCATCTCCATTATCTGAATCAATAAGTCTTTACAGCTGATGAAAACAAAAAGAAGTAGCCCTACTGAAAGCTGACAAGGCAACCTGCAGGGAGAGATGCAGTGGCACTGGGTGTCCTCACCGAGGAGGGGAGCCGTGCTTCAACACGCATCACCAAACCTGCATCCCGGTATAAACCAAGCAAGCTGTTACCTTAACATGTTCAGCTTAAACGCCTTAGCATGTATTTTGATCAACTTGCTGGACTGCAGCTTGTGTCATCTAAAATCAGATTTTAACACACCTTGGATTTTCCCAGCTGTCCCCCAGTTTCTCTGTGCTATACAGAGTGAATCGCCCACACAGCAGCAGAGGGCTGCTACCTATAATGCAGCTACTTGTAAGTCAGCAAAGGAAAATTAAGACAACCAAAGGGCTTCAGAGACACACATTTTGTTTTCCTTTGCATACATGAGACATTGAACTCAACAGCAACATTTTTACAAGGGCGTGTAGTGATAGAACAAGTGGGAATGGCCTGAATGAGAATAGGTTTTAGATTAGGTAGCAGGAAGAAATCCTTTACTGTGAGAGCAGTAAGACACTGGAAAAGGTTGCCCAGAGAAATTGTGGGCGCTCCATTCTTAGGAATGTTCAAGGCCAGGTTGGATGGGGCTTTAAAGCAACCTGTTCTAACAGAAGGTGTCCTTGCCCATGGCAGGAGGCTTGGATGATCTTCAGGGTTCCTTCCAATCCCAGCCATTCTGTGATTTAAAAGACTGAATTAACAGTTAACACACTGGAGCCATATATAAGAATGGCAAGGAGAGAGGAACAACAGATCTGGGAGATGCGAACTCCTCTAAGAGTAATACAGCATCTCCTATAATCAGGATATCCAGGGAGCAGGTCACTCACAAAAAAAATCTTTCCATGCCATTGCCCATGCAACTTAACTAAACTGAACAAGAAGCTCCAACAAGACATTCTGGATTTGGCTGCTGGCAAGAACACAAAAGAGAAATGCTTCAGCAGCTGGGAAATACGGGGTACCATGGCACATATTGCTTAAACAAACTAAAGCAGAACTTTGATATGAAAATTTATTTATTTAGACATTGTTTGGGAGCAGCCTGTGTATAACTCCGAAACTAGATGAATATTTTTTTCCATCACAGGAAGATAGAAGGTTTGAATACAGCAAAGGGATTCTTTGAACAAACAGCAGAGGGGAAGGCATTACTGCTTGTAGTGATGATGTGTTGTAGGTAAAGACAAGGGCAGTCCTAGGGAGAAATAGGATACCCTACTTGGATGTTAACCAGCACAAACTACTAAGTGGCTCCTTTCAACAGTTTCTTTCCCATTCAAGAACTGCACACAAGCAAGAAGATGCAAGAACAGAGCTTATATGTAACACTGACCAGAAATAAATACCTGGTTTAATATTCCTCAAGTGATTTTTTTTTTAAATACTGATTTTCTTCCTGTTGAGCTGTATTACTGTCTTGTTACTAATTACAGAACAATGAATGTATGTACTTCTGTGTTGAAATGCAGCCTGCTCAGCTGGGACATTTCAAGAGCATACACTCTGGTGTACTTTGGTAGGGATCCCCATTAAAATCATTGAGCAAAAGCATGCATACATTTCTTAATTCAGTATGTCATCCCTCCAAGGCCTGGGGACCTTACTTCAGTAAGTATTCTAAAAACATTTTTTCAAAGCTAGAATAAGCCAACACAACTGACATGGCCATAATACTGTTGTTTCCTATTACCAACTGGCACTGATTTCTACCATGTAGTAGTCTGTTTAATAGGTAAATATCATTTAAATACAGTTTAAGGTTGTATTATTTTTCTGTCTGGCTTTGATCTTCTTTTTCTCTTTGTTTCACCATTAGGATCCTGTTTCACTGGGATTTGGGTTTTTTTACTTAACACCAAAGTCCCTTTATGTAACAGCACTTGTCACACAGTCCCTGTTGCAATGAAAAGCACATTCACTTTCAATATCCCCAAATGCAGCAAATAATGAACTGCTTTATCTGCCACGAGGTGAGCAAAAAGTTAAACATTTCCAAATGCTCCTAGCAATGCATTCAGTATTTCCTCTACAAACTCCTCATTTCCAATACTGTTGGAAAACCAGCAAATACAGTTCTCAAAAGACTCAATAAGACTGTTTACGTAATTACCCCTCTTCCCTCGGCTCTTGGGAGATCTCATGTAGTAGGCCTATTGGACACCATATTTTAGAAGCAGTCAGAGAAAATTAACACCTCTAACAGATTAAAGGAAGCATAATTCATATAAACAAACTTGGGGGGGTTTTGTCTTGTTTGTTGGGGTTTTTTTTTAACACCCATGGACGGGTGGTAGCAGCCCTCACAGCTGTAAAAGGCTGACTGTAGGAGGAAGCTGACTATCTTTCTCCAATCCACTGAAAAGTAAGAAAAATGCTGCCAATTTGCACAACTTTCCAGAGACAGGATCATGAAACACACCAACCGCAATTCTCAGGAAAGCCATAGGGAACCTTTTGCTGAAGGTTTTTCAGATACACATTTTGTTTGGTTTGGTCAGGATAAACTTAATGTTGCTGGAGGCTAGGGGGATGACTCGCCAGCTGACCAGGCAGGCCTGTCTTCATGATTTACAGCAACACCTGAGGGGACAGACGTGACTTAGGGGAAGACCAGGAAGTTTGCAGATCCTGGATCAAGCAGTAACAATTTCTAGAGTCCAAAGGCCTTTTGAGGAGAAGGTGCCAAGACTTGATTACTGCATGACTGCCACCAGCACAGAGGGATACTGCAAAACCACCAACCAACGCCCTAGTTGTCAGACCTCAGGATGAAGAAGGGTTCGGGAGCTCCATCTAAGAGGCTCCACCTATGAACTCACAGGGTGCCACTGTTGCACTGCAACTGTGCAGGGCCACCACCTGTGATGCCACAGCTGCTGCTCATCACCAAAGCCCTTCCCTCCAGCTGCTACCACTGGCAGTTCTTGTGGCCACTTCTGGACAAACAGCTGTGCTAGCTTGGTTTAAGAGAAGAGCTGTACAGTATCCCAGTAAAAAAAAATCCTCTATTTGAACTTTACAGATACACTTACAAGTTTTGCATGAATAACCAATAAAATTTAACTTTTTTACAGCTTAAAAGCCAAGGTTACCGGCAAACATGACATTTTGATTTGGATCCATCACCCAAGCCAACATCTTGTCCTGGGACTTGGGAGAGAGTTCCACTCAAAACCAAACAAATTAAAACAAAATTAAATAGCCTAAAAGAATACATAAGTCATGATTATTTCAAAGCCACTGAAATCACTTTAGAGGTACCAAAGTAACACAAAGTACAAGATTTAAACAATTTAGAGTATACCACTTAGGAACATGTTCACTTGGAGGTTAGAGGGTACAGGAGGTTAGGTGTATGTCCACCACCAGGCTTCATCTTCTGTCCTGCTTATTGCCCCATGCATTAATTACAAAAATTACAGATACATGCTGCTTATAATTGCTATTAATAATAACAACATAACAAAACAGATATTCCTAAAACATAGACATAACCAGAAGTGAAATAGGATACTGAAGGATGTCAGTACGGGCAGAACAAAACCCTTTGGAAAGCAGAAGTAACATAACATACTTCCATTGTACCTGTGTATAAAAAAACCTCATTGGAAAATTTATGACCCATCCAGAAAGCTGAATTGTGGTTTAAAAATAAATTATTGCACAAGATACAAGAACAAAAGAAAAGTTTGATTTCAGTGCACATGACTGAGGGCAAAGCACTAAGAAAGCAATTCTAGTGATAAACTCGGGCACTGTCTGTGCAATATTTATGCACTGAAGAATAGCAACTAAAGCTATTTAAAATATATACCTACAAAGGTCACTAACTACCAAACAATGCTGATCTCAGCACCAATAAAAGTAATGGGAATGAGGAAAAGAAAAATTAACATTTTCTTGATAGTCTTAACAGCATATAAAGACTCTTACACACACAGAGCATTGAATATTTTGTAGAATCTTGGAAAAGAAATATTTAATTATGCTTTCTCAGAGGCCACATATGATCCATATGATTATAACCACAATGACCGTAGCACAAACTCCCTTGGAATAACTCCAAATTTCCATGTTTAGAATCCCGGGGAAAGTGTGTCACAAATCCCTGCTAGTTCAGAGAAAAATAGTATTTACTTTCTCTGCCTCATACTCCCTTGATATCATACTGCAGATCAAGTTTCCAAAAAGACTGATTTCTGAAGTAAACAGACATATTTGACATACAAACATACATGGATGCACACAAGGAGCCAATACTCACAGCTAAAGATGCCTGGAGGTGGATGTTCTGTTACAAGCAGGCAGTTCTCTTCATCACTGTTATCCCCACAGTCATTCTGTTGGTTACAAATCAGTGAACCAAGATACAAGCATTTACCACTGGCGCAGGTGAATTTGCACTCTGAAAGACAAAAAAAAGAAACCAAAACAAAAATTTGTGAGGAAATTGATGCCTACCCTTCTTCAGTGCTAAAATGACAATATTTTTCAAGCAGATGCTATAATGGTGGATGGGTCTTTGGTATTTCAACACCAAAATAGTAAATTTTGTCCTTATAGAATTTCATGTATAAATATATATGTGATACATTCCTGATCACCAGAATAAAACCTCTAGTGAATCACATTTGCCACTTGGGAAAATTCACCCTTTTTAATAATAAGCAATATTTTTTGCAGTTCACATTGATTACAATTCACTTTGGACAAAGACTGTGTTCTTATATATGTTTGTGTGGCACTTTGCATATTTGGGGCAAGACTATTAATAAAAATAATAATTGTCCCAAATTAAAAAATACCTTGCATCAACTCTAAGATAACAGTATAGTTTGTAACCAGGAACAATCCTGTCCAGACACAGACAATTATTTCTTAACTACCTTCCTAAAGCAAATTTGCCAGTCTCCCACCTAATTTCAATCAAGCCCTTGGTGTCTGCACATTGAAATCCCACATGCTAGTGTTCTTTAAAAGTTAGTAAACTTCTAAAATGCCAAAGAGATGTCTGAATGCTAAATGCAGGCATGATGTAGCTTTTACACTTTGGTTTGTTTTTTTGGTTTTTTTTTAAAAAAAAAAGGAGAACAGATTCCCCTAAATATGATTCTGTCACAAGAACCATTCCTATAAGACCAAGTATACTTTATAGCAAGCACTCAAGATGTAATTAGGAAATGTTCACAAAAAATATACACACAGTTATGAAAAGCTTTATCACTAGGACTGTTCCGAAGCAAAACACACATACAGAACAGAGAACACATTATATCTAGACAAATTAAAATATAATGATTACTCTATTAGTATGTTGACAAATTCTGGTGACTGTCATTCACAAGCAGAGGCAAAGCAGAGAATTAGAAACTCTCATAAGTAGTTTATTAAAGGGAGTGCCATTCCCTGAACCCTGGGCTAAAACTGCAGTATAGACTGGCTGATTCTGCTTCAGAGGGATGATTTCTGGTGCTTCCCAGCAAAGAATTTGTTCATTTTCAACAGCATCAGCAGAAGACTTTGCTTTTATCTTAACTTAGTCTCATCTGAGACAACAGGACCTCCAATTCAAAAAAGTCCCTGAATCAGTTACCGAGGTGTGACACTTACTCACTGTCTGCTGAGTAATGCAAGCATGGCAATAGCAAAGGAGAGGAAAAAGAAATTGAGAAAGGGAGTGAATTCATTTTCATTTTTCATGCGCTTCATAGATAAAAGCAATTTGCAGACTTCACTCTGAACACTTTTCAAGAGTATTGATGATATTTTGGTACTCGTACCAGCAAGAACCGCTGCAATAAAAAATTGTATTGATAAATATGTGTAACATATAAAATGGTACTAAGGAATACAATACAAGGTATGAAATGCAAGGAAGACAAGCATTTCCTGTGGGGAAAAAAACCGCATCTATTTCACTTGGTGAAAGTATACTTATTAAATAAGTATTTGCCTAAATGAGGTCTTCAAATCTGAGCTTTTCCAGTCTAACCCTGCAGTGCCTGACCTATTAAAATTGTAGAATAAAATACTGTACAAACAAATTATTTTCTTCTGTTTGTTACTGCTTTCTTCTCTGCTACAACAAAGAACTGAAGAGGCATTGAAAGGCTTAGATTCTTGTTGAGTATAGACTATAAAAAAAAATCATAACCAAACGAAGTAAGCCTTTGAAACCCATGTAACAGAAAAGGTCATTAACAAATACTTTTGAAAAGGAGACTTAAAAGACCAGACTCAATATTAGCAATCTGATAATTACAATGCTTTAGGACTCATTTCTGCAATTTCATGAAGAAACTGGAATAAGAAATGAGCAAAGCTGTCTTGGAAGGTTAGAAAAATCGCCCTGAAAGGATTCAAACTTTCCAGGTATCATAAATGAAGAATATAACACAGCGTTAAGTTAGAGTGGTAAAGAACATAATGCTTCTATTAGAAAGAATCAATCACCATATTGCAGTTAGAATATGTGGCATCCTACTTTAGCTAACTTCTACTGCTTTCCTGCGCCTTTGTGTTGAGTCCTAATGTAACACTTGCCATGCTTCCCCCATGGCTGATATAAAATGCTCAACCAAGATGTCATGTCAAAAAGCAGTTAAAGCTGAGAACTCAAGGTGTCTGTTTGCCACCAGATTATACGGTTTTCACACAAAAGACTAGACGAAGCATTACATTTTTCACAGCTATATTACAGCCTCAAAGTTCTGGGGTTTAACTAACATTATCATAAGAGTACTAACCAGAAGAAAGGATTTGACTTCAGGTGGGGGGGCGGGGTTGTCATAGACAACAGACCACACTTAAATTTGGAATCAAAAAGCAGACTCAATCAACTTCTCTTGTAAAATATTAAGGCTACTTCCTCATTCCCTCACACATGTGAAAATAGCCATTGTGAAAGTGTATTTAAAAAAAAGAGTCATGAGGCCTCTTGTCCCCTTTTTCATGCGCCTATATTGACTGGAATATTGCTCACAAAAAATACACTGTGTTGATTTGAAAATGGGGTGTGTTGTCTAAAATCATGTTGCCTTCTGATTTCCCACCAAATCTATTTGCCAAGGAAGCAGTCATCCTCTACTGGCCCTGGATGGGATGGAGTTAACTTTCTTCACAACAAACCCTATGGTGGCTATTTGGATTTCTGATCCAAACAGTGAGTGCTGGACAGTGCTGCAGGACAGTGTTGATGTCACAATGATGTTTTGGTTAGGGCTGAGCAGTGCCTGCGTATCAGTGAGGCTTCCTCTTTTTCTCACTCACACACCTGCAAAAGTAACATCTAAATCTAACAAAATATAATATCTATGGAGGACACAGAATTGCCAAACTTAGTCTGCATAATCATATTCTGTTGAAATCTGAAAGAAATAGTAAAAGAAGAAATATACTGCAGGAAAAGGATAAATTAATGAAACAAATTATTCAATGAAAATACAGATACTTCTGACCATAGAATATACTTAGGATCTTGTGAACAAAAATTCAGTACCTTAAATTAGTTTGCTTAGTGAATGCATTTAAACATTGTGTGCTTTTACTAAAACCAGAGAAGAACCCTTCCTTGAAAAGCAAGATGGATCAAAGTCTGGTTGAAGGAGGTAGTAGAAAGCAAATGCTGAAGCTTTGTCGAACTGAAATAAACCTGCAGAGGTCTGTACCAAAATACAAGGAGTGACCTCAAAACACTCTGACCAGGAATCCAGACCAGTCCAGACTAAACCAATGTGCCTAATGACACACCAGAGAGCCCTTTTCAGTACAAAGTCTTGTACTTGGCCTGTCTAGACGAGACAGGGGGGAAAAGATCCTGTTCTGAAAACAAGTCAGCATGATCCTTCTTTCATGAATAATCTTTCAAAGCGAGACAGTTTCCCTTTTCATTTTCAAGTGGCAATTAGTGAAACGTCAGTCGTCAGTTGGTTGGTCAGTAAGGCTCTGATTTGAGCTGAACCTGAAGCAAGATGACAGCTACTGGAGGTTGAAAAATACCAACCCTTCTTATAATTCTGTCTTACTATGTTCATAATTATGTCTGGAGCATACTTTAAAATATCTGTATGATACAGTGATTCTTCAACATAAAATTTTAATAAACACACTTCCAGGAAGGACTTGCCTATCTTGAAAAAAAAAGGAATACTAAAAATACTATTATGAACATTTCCTATTTTTAGAAACTGAATGCAAGTAGTATAAATAAGTATATTCCACACATGTTCAAGGTAGATGCTTGTTTGCATAAAACTCTCCACAATTACCAACTATATTTCAAATAATTTCAAATAGTTAATTGAAAGTTATGCGCCTGCTGCTACAGCAAAAGATGGATTTGCCTCATAATACAAAAAATCTACCCTGATCCAGATCTTTTACTGTGAAATTCAAGACCTGATCTATTGGGTAGGCTTATTTTATACTTTCTGTGCCTAGCCAGCAAGATAATTTTATCCCTGCATTCAGCTTAATTCTTTTAGACTTCATTTACACTTGACTTCATCCATATGAACAGCATTCCCATTGTTTTGTCATCCCACTTACCGTAGGGCATTTTTAATTATAGCTAAGTGCTGTTTGTTTTTCTAATGTAAGCCCAACCACAGGCCAAGGCAAAAAAGCAACGAAGTGTCATATTGAAAAAATATGGTGGTTTAGGCCACTGTTATGATGCATGTCACAGCTGCTTATTTAACAGGTCTGAGATGATTATCTGACCCAGGGGCAGAATTCTCTTCCATCCATTCGAATAAAAAATAAAAAACTGTATATGCAGCCAGTTATTTCAAACTGTTGTGACTAAACTGTAGTAACACAGTTCAAACGCACAAAATGAAATCCTGAGTGATGCCTGGGACTTCACCAGAGAGGAAACGCACTCTCCCAAATCCCAGCAGACTGGCAGCTGCCCGGGCAGCTCAGCCAGCAGAGGGTGATCAAATACCCTACTGAAGTCATGTAAATGGAAGGTAAGGATCTCTGCCTCTGGGCGCGTGGACCTAGATTTCCAGAACAGATGCCTAATTTCTAATTTTTTACGTAAAGATGCCATTTTAAGTACATCATCATACTTCTTCATACTCCTCCTCATATTGCAGCATGTAAGAGCCTGAAAGAAAATGTGTTTAAAGGGCACCATCACCCGTTACAAGGATAATAAGAGGCAGAAGCAGTAAATTGGGGAGGGCGGGAGGAACCACACTTCACTGGAGATTAAAGAAATTTAAACCACAAATACCAGAGTCGGTACAATAAAACCCTGTTCAGCCTCTCATAAACATCTGTCTGTGTATTATTTTTAATATTGTAGATTGTAGCTTTATAATGGGAAGTAAATCATAAATAGGAGACAAGCACACAAGGAGCATGTTTATTTGGGAAAAGCTTGGTTAATAAGGAAGATGGCAGGCTGCCATGCGATCTAATAAACCTCCATTGGTGCAGGGAAGGGAGGGATAAATAGGTCTCTACAAAACAAAAAAGCACTTCACAAAAAGAATGCCAAGCAGAACACCAACAAAAACGAAAGCGGATCAGCTTATGCAGGGTAAGAAGCAGAGCCTGTGCTCAGTGCCCACAGCCTCACGCAGGACCAAGGAGTGAGGCTGCTCTCGGAACCACACAACATGGAGACAGAGACCTTCTCTGCCCAGGGGAGATTACAGCCTTAAAACCAGGCTGATTGAAAGAAGATTGTTACTGGTTCGCAACCAGTCTCATTTGCTCTTACAGCCCCCCATGCTCACTTGCTTATCCAGCAATTATCTTTCCATCTACTTCTTAAGGCAAAGCCTGGAGCTATGCCCTGCAACGAGTTACTATTTATGTCAGTAGCTAAAGGAAGCAAACACAATATTCTTGCACACAGGTAGCAAAATCTGTGCTCAGTTCACCAGTTCAGGGCATTAGGACATTTCACAAAGCTTACCTTTACCAATAGCCTGAATGAAATTACCCCAGACATTGTGGGGGTAACTGAAAGAGCTCCTTCATTTCAAGACTGGTTGGTGAGGTTATTTTTTTGCCTGTTATCTTTCTTCACAGTATATACCTGTCTCTGGTGTGAAAATAAAGAGAAAATCTCATCCTGAGGGTCATTGGGGTGTTAAGAAAAAGAGTTTTTATCAACACTGGAAATTAAATTCAGGAGACTTGCTGTCACTGAACCACCATCCTGCCCACTGAGCAAGGCTCCACAGTTTGCTTTGGGGACCAGCAGCAACCCTGAGCATGGCTCCTCAGGAACAAGACAACAGCTCCCACCACAGCACTCATCATTAGTGGACAAAGCCTCTCCAAGGTGATCTCAGACTGTCAGGGTCACACAAATTGCCAGTTCTGCTAGCATAAAGAAAAGCCAATAAAGAAAAGCCTCTTCTATTGCCACCTTCATAAATTATTTTCTCTATTTATCACTTACCTTCTCATAAAACAGTAAGGCTGTATAAATATGGGTTTCCATTCTCTGCCCTTCTACCCCCTTGCTTTTCCTGGACTGGCAATGTTCTGCCTGCTTATGCCCACAGAGAACTGAAATGCCAAGATTTCTCAACAGAAGTCAAGAACTGTGTCTCCTTCTCATTCATGTGAAGATCCTTTACATCCCCACTAAAGCCCCCTGACACCCTCTCTGGCCACAAAGCTTCTGCAGGAACATCCTTCCAGCAGCGTGTGCCTGCCACTTCCCGGCACAGGAGCTTGTGCCAGTGCCAACAACTCAGCCGAGTCACAGTCTTGACACCGGCCCGGGGATCCACCTGGGTTGGAGCCCAGACAGAAGGACACAGCACCATGGCAGACACTCACTCCACCCTGCGGGAAGAAATGGTCTTTGGGGTGGGATGGGTTTCCAGGAGCCATGGGAAGGCCTCGTGTCTGCCCTGACAGACCCCCCAGGAGTCTCTGCTGGCTGTACGTTTCTCTACGCACTAGCGAAGTTTTCCACATCAAGTGTGGGGAAGGAGGAAAGGAGCATTGGTGACTCAACTAATTACACTCTCATTTTCAGCTGAGAAATTACATGAGGAGACGATTAAAGACACATTAAGCATGTACCTTATAATTTTTGTCAAGAAAAATGTCATTATCATGGGCAAGTGTAGGTAAGAAGGGTATATGCAAATTAGATTTTCTTAACATCTCATTCTCCCTAATCATAATTCAAAGAATTCTTGAATTATGGTAAATATTTTAAAATTATCTTAGTTGGTGTTCATCTTAAGAAATCTTTAATAATCACAAGCAGTGCCACTTACCAGGTTTGTAGAGTACTGCATGTGTAGAGGAATATAAAATAAAAAATCACATTACTGCATAAGCTCCTTGTTTTTATCTTTGGAATATTATTTGCTTAACTCAAGACAAGACCATTTCATCAGGCAACTTCATAAACTTTAAATCCACAGGATTAAACCATGTCCCTTCACAGACACCTTGCAAAGTTTTGACTGCAGTCCTAAAACTAGGCCCAGATTAAGACACTCAACAGTTACTGCAACACCCAAGGATTATGTGGGGTTGGGAAATATGGTCTGATTGGTGGGAAAAAGCGTTGCCTTTATGCTTTATGTTGTTAAATTAGGTCACATTAAGACTGTGACCCCTGTAGGGAAGGAACTGTTTTAAGGTAGCTCTCCTAGGAGGTACTGAAGTACAGAACAAATACCGTTCTCATCTGAAATGCTGTAATGGTACTAAATCAAGGAAGGGTCTGAGAATAGACCCAAGAACTGGACTTTGCATAAAAGCAATGCTTAATGCAGGCAAGAGTATACTGTGTTTCAGGTGGCTGTTCAGATGTCAACCTAATACTGATGATAGTACTTTTTTTTCATGTCTTCCTGAGCACAATATGCAGAAAATATAAGAGAAATTAATGTATTTGCAGTGTCTCAAAATGCAAGACATTTACGGAGTTTCCACTGTCACAGGAGCTCCAGATTTCAATGGACAACAGTATTCTTCTTTCATTTCTCAACGGCATTTGTATTGTGCAATGCACATTAATGTGAGTAATGAAAAGCCTGTTATTTGGATCATGTTCCCTGACCCACATCTGCAAAGATTTGTGGGTTCCTGCAGTAAATACCTTATCGCTGTCATATTTTGTACTTTAAAAGCAATTTTAACTAAAGTCCAATTATCTAAGAAGTGTCTAATTCAGTTCACTGTGCCACAGCATTCACATTAAAAATATTAATAAAATAATACCTAGATTACAGTGAAACAGATTGCTCTCAGTGGTTTGCACCATACAGAATAGACAAAGTTTTTTACAAACTAGTACTGTCTTGTATCAATTGTTACTAAATTCTTCCCTCCTTATTAATCTTTATCTAAAAAATGAGTCACACATTAGTAGTCACCTTACTATTCTTCCCAGAAGTCTGGAGTTTTTTGGCTAAGCCTTTTAAACAAAATAAACAAAATTATTCCTTTCTACCTTTCTTTAATTCTTCCTTTTTACTAAGTGCCATGAACACTTCCTCTCAGGTATTGCACTGCAAATGTATCCAGACTCTCACATATATGCATTTCCATACAGTGGAGCTGGTAGTCATTTGGTTTGCCTAATATTTTCCACTATAAATACCTTGGAGAATCCCTCCCATGTTCACTGCATGCAGCAGGTCTGTGATGCTGAGCTGGAACACCCCTAGCCTATAGAAGTGCCTCTTCTATGTCCAAAGAAAGTATCTTCTGCTTTTATGGAAATAAAACTGTTTAAAGGAGAAGAGAAAAAAAAAAAGCAGTTATCTTCCCATTGTTCGCATCAGGGGAGTCTCTGCCAGCACACCCAAATAACAGAGGCAGACACTGTGAGGCTCCAGCAATGCCACTGGCAGAGCAACAGCCCAAGCCATACTGGGACAGCAAGGGAAGAGGCCGATTAACTGCAGAGAGGAAGGGAGGTGAGCTCTGCTTCCCCTCATTTTCACGCAGGATTTCCACTTCACTTCCAGGTTTGGCCAAGTTCAGCCATTACTACAACCACCAGGTGCTCCTCTTCCATCCACAAGTGCTCCCAACATCAAGTGCATGAGACAGACAGACACAAAGAAGAAATGTGAACGCAGAGCCAGTATTTTATGCTTTGAGAATGCCTCATTTAGCAACCTGTGCAGCATAGTCTCAATAAAGATTATTTCAAACTACAACTGTGAGATTTTGTTTAAGCACTGGCAACATATTTGACCACACAGTAGGCATTCAACCAAGATTATTTAACTATTTCCATGGCCAAAGTACTTACAAAGCAGACTGTGCAGAAAACATTGATACAGACGTGCCAGAGAAATCTCCACCACTTAGATCTTTCTGTTGTTGCAAAAGTATAATTTGAAAATGGACAATGTGTTTAGGACAGGGCATTTCAGGCTGTGAACATGAACGTACTATTAACATGATGCTGGATGGTGCTGAGTCTATCCTTGGACCATGCATTATCTTGGGTAACTTTATAGTAGAGAAAACCAAAGCAAATTACTTCCCTTCCCCAATCCACATTCAACTTTACACTGAGTGTTTAAGTGAAAAAGTACCTAGTAAGCAAGCACAAGCCTAACACAATGCAAAACCTGAATATAAACAGAGGCTCTAGTTCACAAGCTCAGGCCACAACTACATTGCATGTGACAATCAACACAAACAAAAACAAGCTGGAGCACCATGTCCCCATAACCAAGCGCTTTTGGCTGGCACTGCTGCCCAGTGACAGCTGTGTGGGGCATGGCACAGCCTTGCCCTGACATCAGCTGCTGTTCACATCCACATGCAGCCTCTGGAAAGAGACAGAGAAACTAAGGAAGTTTCTGACAGGTCTGCCGAATCAGGGGGACCACCTGGCCCAAGCTAAGTGTTGGCATGGAGAGGAGGAAAAGACTAGAATGGGGCACCCAGGGAGGACTGACAGTGCCTGGATGTCCAGGTGTGACGGTAAGAGCTTGTCTTCACATCTACACATCTGGCTTGGGTGAAACCATACACCCTGGCACCCTCTTGACAGAGCTGGCTTTGAGAAGTTAACCATGCTTGTCCCTTCCTAAACAGAGTTTTTCAAAAGGAGATCAGTCTAGTGGCCACCTAGTGTGCACTGTACCAACACACCTGAGCAGTGCCCACCTGCCAGGCACTGAAGGTCACAGCTGTGACCTGGGCTTGGGGTGCCACTGATGGTTGAAGCTGGCTTTTCTGACAAAATGAGCTTTGCATTTGAGATCCAAGCAGCACCTGATCTACAAACCACATCCCAAAACCCTGACACACTACCTCAGGCCTATGGCTGTCCTGGACAGGGTTTCTGTCGGTGGCTAATCTTAATACGCTGGACTGGAAACTACTGTGGTTGACACAGAGATCAGCCATGCCAGCCTTGAGACAACAATGTCTGTCAGAGAGGCAGTGTAGGCAGCCAATAACCATTTCAGACATCTAATTTAAACCTGCCACCATACATCTGTCAGAAGCCCCACAGAATTTTTTGGGTGAGGACAAGAGAGGGGCCTAGGATAAATCTCGGGTTACAGTGCAAGCTATCAGTGTTTCAATGACAAACTAAAGCATGTTAAAGATTGTACAAATGATGTTCTGAACACAGAGAAGCTCCCAAAATCCTACTAGCCATGAAGGAGAATAAACAGCCAGAGCACTGGAAACTCAAGAGCAACTAACTGTGTTTTAACTGTAGGCAAGGTAGTTTGTAATATTGTACCGGCTCATTATTAATAAGCTATTCAAAGATGGTGATAATTTTCTGTGTTTTCATAAGTCAAGATAATTGAACTGAGGTCAGTTTCATAGCACTGTTCCCTCCTCAGAATACTTCAAATAAGAAACTCATAGTAAAGCAAAAATCCAGTTAATACCACACTGCTCATTTTCAAGCAACAACAAAGGAACAAAGCATTTGTAAGAGCTTACTAACAGCCCTCTAATTTAGGGTCCTTTTGCTTAAAACATTATTGAAACACCAAGAAACACCATCTAAATGGATTCATTTTCCTTGTCACTTGGAGGTATTTCTTTAAAATATAACATGTCTTACTATTGAATGTTACACTAACATACAAAAAATACTTCTCCAGAGAAGAGACCTGTCTAAAATACAGGATGTAGATTAAAAATATTTTATAATCTGCAGGTACTGCATTCAGATAGATGAATATGAAAAGAATGATCCTCAAGAAAGAAAAAAGAAATCCAACAGCTACCAGTACTAGATAAAGAACAATCTAGTGCACAAATCTTTGGAAATCAAATTCAAAGGTGAGTGAAATTCTACAGCAGTGTAATATAGGACTCCCTGATTTTTTCCTAGTCCAGCTCTCAGATACTTACCGAGACATAACAAAGGCTACAATTAAATGAACAACATGAGTACATTCTAATGTTTGCACATTTAGTCTGTTGTTTTTAAGGTCTGAGCTAAGATGTGGCTTCCAGCGTGCAAATATAATCTGTTCTATGCAATACTAAACAAAAAATATTCACCTAAAGTACTTCAACAAAAGCTTAAACAAAGCCTTTGTATTTTGTGTTACAGTGGATTAGGAACTACCTAGAAAAGTTGTAATTAACAACAGTGGGGAAATAATAACTGAAATATGTCTTTTTATACCTCATGCAGTAGCTGTCTTTGAGTTGAAAGTAAATTTTTACCTGTGCTCTACTACCTAAGAGACAGAATAAGTGATGGCAGGACAACACAACCTGAAAAAAGGTCATTAAAAAGGGTAGGAAATCACCTTCATAATGGATCAGGGTTATAAAAAAATGCAAGAAAAATTTCCTTAAATAACCTATGCATAAGGGGATTTCGTGAAGTTCACCTATTTTAAGTAGCAAACACTTTAATACTTACTGGTATATGGCATGCAGTCATCAAAGCCTTCAAAATGGGACTAACCATTTAATATAGATGAGCATGTTTGTAACAGATAAGCACATATAACATTAATAACTTACAGTCTTCAGAACATATTGCTGTTGTTACACTCATAGCTGAGATGGTAGCACATTTGAGAGAAGAATACGGTTTGGGTTTAAACACGCTTTCTAGAGTTCCAAATATGACCTCACACACTCAGTTTTATTTTTGTCAAAGCTTAAAATAGGGAATGAAAAAATCATTCGCTCCAAGCACATACTAAGCAGACCATTAATAAAAGAAAAATTACATTCTCTTGTGAGTAAAACACCAACATTCACATGCTGTGACACAGCTGAGTATCTGATTAGTCTTCTTGAAAGGCAAAATCTTGGCAGAGCTGCTATTAGCTGAGATGGATGCAGTCTGGTTTGAGGAACACTGTGCAGTCTTATTCCTCAGGATGCTATCTTTGATTTCCATGGCAATTTCTTGGGAATACAACTGTAGGGTGCTGTTCTTTGAAAAACTTAAGTAACTAAGTTAGGGCAAACATCCTCAGTGCCAGGTATTTGGGAGACATTCATCAAGGAATAGCTGAAGAAAAGAATTCACTCTATTTAAGATTTCCAGATAGAACATTAGGGTCCTTCAGAGAATCACCAGACTACAGCATTTTAGAAGCATAATTCCATCAGACAAAAACTGGGCAAAAAATTAATTCTATTTGATGACATCAATGATGGAAGGAATTCACATACTTAAGACTGTCTACAAAGCTAGCATTAAAATTGTAAACATCAAAGAAATGGGCAGTGGATATGGAAGGCTAGGCATCTTTCTAATAATATGCTGATGTTTGGTAGGTCTGTCTCATTTTGACATTTTGGGGGCTAATCACATGTATTTTAATGATAACTCGCTTCACTGAATTCAACCCCTAAACATCTATTTTAAATAACTTGCTCACTATTTTCTTTGACAGTAAAGGTGACCTATATATGTTAAGATTGTGGAAAGATACTGTGAAAATATATAGAGAGATATAGGAATGTGGAAAAGGAAGATTAAAAAAAAAGAGAGGGATGTTTTGCCCCTTCTTATTTTTTTTAGAACATTAAGTACTTCATTCTCTCATATTACAAGTATCTTGAATTGAGAGAGGACTACTCCTTAAATCACTTTAAAACTCTCTAGATAATATCTTCAACTTTAATGGGGCTTCACATATTTATTTCACTTAAAGCTTATTTATATCACATGCCTAGCAATCAGCAGCCTACATCTTGTCTTTTGCATAAAGATTCCTCCAAGTGTCTTCTAAATATTTTTTCTCTCTCAAGCCACATATCAACAGCAAAACAAGGAAAGGATAACCTCATTTTAAAAATAATCTTACCAATGTTCATTTCTTATAAAATAAAACAATTTCCTTTTTTACAACATATAGGCAAGTACCTGGCAAAGAAATTAAATCCAAGAACAAAAATATCCAGTCTTTCCGTATTCTCTCCCTACAAAGTTCACCTTTGATATATGTACCGTTATATAAAGAGACATGCACTTTCACATGAATATATCTAACAGCAAACACAAAGCATAGGTATTGTAGGCCAAGGTTTGAAGCAAAATATGGCATAAGGGGTACTGACCTGGGGATTCCTTCACAAAGTACCCAGCTATGAATTATTTCATACTTCCTAAACACAAGGACAACTTAGAGTTCAAAATCTCAATGCAGAACTATCATAAAAAAGCACTAGCTTGCTTTATATGGAAATTTCCACGATTCAGTATTTTATTTTAAACATGGTATCATCTGAATCCATGTATAAACAATAAATTATATAACATATGATGTGATCAGGCAATGCAGGTTGCAAAAGCACATTCCAAAACCACATGGAATAGTCCTGTCAGACTGTACTACAATTTCCCAGCTTCCGTTTTAATACATAATATGTCTGCATACAAAACCAGCAGGCCAAACAAGAAGACTGGCCTGAATTATTTTCATATAATATTCAGGAGAAAAGAGATTTGCTGGCTGCTGTACAAGGGAGCTGCCTGCAGTACTGCACTATCACATTTGCAAAGTATGCAAGACTCAAGTCCTGTAAAGAACATGGAGCAGCAGGAAAGGAATGTGTAACACTGTGTACCAAAAGATCCAGGGGGGGAAACTATTATGCTGTCTTAAGTAATAGTTCTAGAAATTTTTCTTTCTGTAAAATCACAGAAGGTTATGTAAGATATTGAAACAAAAATGTTACAATTCTCTTCTTAGCTGCAGTTTTCCCACAGTCTGTATGACACTGGGCAAGCTACTTGGATCCTCCCAGCATACCAAGATCTGTAATAATAGTAATAATAATAATAATAATAACAACAACAACAACAACGACAATAATCATCACGCTGCTGTGACTGCTTCTGTGAAATGATGTAGTCATGTACAGCTAGTGATGACGGTAAGAAGGAAGGTATTGAGGCAAACTGAGCAACATTACCATGTGTCTTAGTGCACAAAGGAGAGTCTCTATTGATCAATAATTTTAGTAATTTTTTAGTTCTATTAGTTTTTTTAAATCTCATCAACTATTAATGCATGTTTGTTATCTGCACAGATTGTCTCAATGGAAACTGTTTCAGTTGGGCCACTCTCTAACTCTAAGCTCTAAGATGAGACACAATGCTCACTTCCATTTATTCCGAACATTTTATCTCTCAAGAAAAAGTAAACCAAAGCAGTTTTATGTCTTATCTTGCATGATAAGACACCTTTTTTTTGTTCAGACACAGTTTCAAGCATCTCTTTTCAGCCAGCTACAGAGAACAATTAAATCAGTACATAACTAGCACTGCTGCAACTTTACCTAGTTTATTTTTCATTTCCTGAAGCAGATAAAATACCTTAAGGAGAAACCCTGAGCAATATACTCTTAGAAGACTAATCCATATTCTTGCTTCGCAGGATCTAATCTCTGTTCTTAGTGAAGGAAATAATAAAACAGAACTTTACTACAAGACTACAAAGATCAGGATTCCAAATGAGGAAGAATGATTAAAAATTTCTTGCACCAATATACAACGATGTCTTTGTCCCCAATGACATCTCCCCTAAATATTTCCAACTGAAGTAGTCAGAAATATGAAAATGCTTTATCTCTGTGTGAAGGACATGAATACTAGCAGGGTACATGAGGCATCCTACGGATGGAAAGCTGCCCTAAGCTCTGTGTAAAATACTGTGCATCACAGTCTGTGTCAATTGTCCACAACCCTATCACCTCTCCGCCCTGGAGGCCATGAAATTTGGCCTGAGATAGCCATCACTTTGTTATAGATCTGAGATAGTTCAGAACATAAAAAATTATAGCAATGTTAAATTACTAATTTATGAGAAAGGTGTGATGGTTTGAAAGACGTACTCAAAGATTTCTGCTGAACCTGAAAAAGGTTTTGAAGAGGAATACAAATAAAAGCACAATTAGTGGACAACTGAATCTAGCTACAGACTGTCTTTGGTTTATTATTCCACTCTCCAGTATCTTAAGGAAGGATAATCTTAAGAAGAACTACACATGAACAGAGACCAATAACTCTTGTCTTAACTGCTACTAAAACCTGAACAACCATTTTATTTTATTGCCAGTTCAGCCACTAGTACCAAAGGCTCAAGTTCACTTCCCTTTGACAGTGTGTCTTCAGTCGTGATGATACTTCCCTCAAGAACCCAATTTCAACTGGACAGCAACAGGATCATAACAGGAGTTTCAACAGGATATAGGACACCACCTCAAAACAAGGACCATGCTTTTCTGCGATTGCATGAAGCCCTACAATTCTCCTGATACTCCCAAACTCCAGTGAACAAGCAGTGCCCAATGCTGATGGAGTCTCTGCAGCACCAGTTGCAGTTGTGCAGATGTACCTGCAGCATATGACAGATCCAGGTGCTTCTCTCAGTTCTCCTATTCCAGAAAAATGAACAGGATAATTAAGTATGTTTGGATTTACTGAGCTGGCAGATTTAGTACTGAAGGAGAACACCTTGTGCAGTAAGCAAAGTCCTGATGCATGCTACATTGCCTGCAGGGTAAAAGGAGACAGCCTTATTTACATAATAAGCTTCCCCTCCATCTTGCATCCAGTGATTTTCCTACTTTCTCCTGCCATGCAGAAAACACCCTTATAATATACAAGTTTTCAGTCTAATCTAATATTGATAGTCATAGTTTTGCTGGCAATCCCAGTTAGATTCTCAAAGTGATCTTCATATATGTGTTTTTCCTTTCTTATCACAGACAGCCAACAGACACTGGTCCACCAGAATTAAAACTAATTCAGTCTTTAAAATATTCATAACTGGTTTTATAAGGAATTACAGGCACACACAAATCAGTGCCAAACTTAATGAAAAGGCAAAAGTCAGAAGATTTTGTGAGCTGTGGAATTTCCATGGCTGGGTTTTTGCCATTATAGAAATAATGCATATTAAACACAAATGTCACAGAGAAACTGCCTCTGCTGCACTTAGTGTGAAAAATCAAACATTTTAAAAATTGATTAAAAGCCTATCATTGATATTAGTATATTATTTTACAATGTCATAAATTATTAGATGTAAAATTACACCAAAAGGTAAATTTTAAGCTTCTTAGAAGTCGTCAGTCTATCTGCACTTAGCACCTTAGACATATTTTCCTTATAATTTGTATTTCTAGATTTTTCTTAGTTATGTCCTTCCTCATGAAATATAAAATTTACCATACACTTGCTGTAAAACTCTAATTTAAGAAAACTTTCCAAGGTTTCACACTACTGCTTCAATAATAAAAGTTAAAAAGTTACTACAGAAACAAAAAAAAAGCTATTTTAGCATTAGAACTTCCTTTCTTAGAAACATTTACTCGTTTACAGGGCAGTAGTGAGAAAATTTTAAATGTCACGTGCTTAAGCAGTTGCAAAAAGCCACCACCACCAAAACCTTCTTACATGATGGCTCATGCAAGGTCTCCATGTACTCTTTAAAAGAAAAGGAAAACAAAAAAGGAAAAAAGAAGTTAAAGAGTAACATGTGATGTCAAAGCCCAGAATCTAGGATTTCAAGAACCACAACCCATTTCTGCTCCTATTGGTGCTAAGTTTTCATCACTTCACACACATTTGAATCACAAATACTCGCATACCTTGCTGCCGCACAAGGGAAAGTGTCAGATGGCATAAGCGGAGCCCCTTTAGATAGTCTGATGGCAGAAAGTTTCTAACTAAAGCTTACAAATCCTGATTTTGTAAAAATGCTCCTTACATACAATCATCTCTCCCAGAGGAAGAGAAACAGTGGTCTTAAAAAAAAAGATAGAAATGTTGCTCTTCTTCAAAGTGTGTAGTAACACACACACACACACACGCCAGTCCACCCACTGCTAGAAGGGATCTTTCAACTGTTCATTCCTTAGCATCATCCACAGAAACCACTACAGACAGCTTGGTCAGGTCTTGGCAAAACCACTGAAGCCAGCAGAAGCCAATCTCTCTGGCTGTAAGCTGGAACAAGAGGGTTGTGATGGCTTCCAGTGGAGCCTCCTGTTTGACCGCTGCTCTCTGTCCATGGGGAGGAGGGAAGAACACACACAGTCAGGTTCCTAAGCTACCAGTGGGACCACAACCCCTGAGAGGAGATGGTGAGTCTTATCTAAAGGCTTTTCTGTTTTGGAACAATCACCAGGATGAGGTGAGAAATGAGGCACATGCACAGGGCAGCTGCCAGGGGACTTCTGGTCCATGTAACAAACCCCTTGTGTGCCCTTCCATTTGTCCTAAAAAAAGCTTCCTGTGGCAAAGTTACAAGTGGAATGCAGGCAGAGCTCTGAGAAGAGTCAGGGATCAGAAAGTAGGAGGAACATTCAAACTGACAGAAAACTGCAAATGCTACAAAGAAGAAAGTGACTAACCTGCTTTAGGAAAATTCCCCTCACAAGGATGCAAAGCTGTATGGTGTGTCCCTGAAGCCAAGGTGATTTGACTGACGAGCACGAAACCGAGCTTTAAATAGATTGCTTGCATCACATATGACAGGCCACAAAATAAATACTTTGGCTACCAATAAGGTCTGTAGTGAAGTCTGAGGGATGGGAACAACATAAAAAACTGAAAAGCAAATCACAGGCTCAACTGCTTCATCGGGTTTTTAGCACAACTTGATTTGAGTTTAGGTAAAAGAGTCAGCCCTTCTGGCTATAACCAGAGTGAGAAAATGTGAAGGGAGAACAAAGCAAAATGGCTGAAAGTAACTTTAATTCAGGCACTTCAAAGAAAGTAAGGATATGTGTCCTGAATGGCAAAGGCTGAAATTACTAAGCTGTGGTTTATTGTAGACATGGCAGTTTAATCAAGGTAAGCTTTATAAAGAGACAGGTTATCTTTTAATTGATCAACAGATATGAGTGGAAAAAACAGGCAATGTTTTGAGCTTACAGACCTGTCATTCAGGATCTTTCTCAAAGACCTGAAGAAAGAGTTGCAATGCACTCAGATTGTCTATTTTCTCCAACTAAATCAGATGGTCTAATAAAAGAAACTACCACCTCCTATAATTTATGCCTTGTAGAAAGTACTCATATAGGGATGTATAGCTCCACATGATATATTTCACAGCAAATGGAACAGCTCTTCTCAGTAACAAGAATACCCATGAGATCATCAGACTTGCAATGTCCTCCAAAGTCAGCCTAAGTCACTACAGGGAAACTGAATCTGCAGATATCTAACAACAAAGTCCAGCATAATAAATCTTAAGGATGAACATTTCATTTGACACAATATGCAGCCACACAGATGCTAATATCAGTATCTAAACTCTAAATCATATGCAAAATTTACTCTTCATGACACCTACAACAGTCATTCTGGAGAAGACACAGGGCCATTTAGAAAGCAACCACTGCAAATTTCAATTACACTAGCAAAGGAAGTAAAAAACAATCCCCTGTTTTCCCAGAGAAATCACACTGAAACAAAGCAACTGTTATTACTACTGAGAACTGAAAACCAAAGTTATATCCTATCTCCAGCATACAATTGTCATAGCTTTTCCAATCACCTTTATGTTAGCCTTTGTTCCTTCAGTTTTTATTCTTTTAATTCCTTGTTCAAATATAAAACCATTTGCTATTTTAAGGTGCAGTTTCAATTCTTTGTGATTCTTTCTAATATACCAACTCAGACAGCTAAATTTAGCTGATTATTACTTGTTCAGAATACAGAAATCTAGTAAGAGATCTTTTAACCCAAATAACGTCTTGTGGAGTCTGCTTCTGTTGTAAAAATTGACATAAGAAAGAAAAAACCCTAACAGCATTACTTTCAACCAAGCTGCAAAACAAACTAAAAGTAAAGAGGGAAGGGTTATTGTTTCACTTCACACTAAACTATTTAGTCATTCCTCACCAACAACAATATCAGTGGCAGGTAATATTCTCACTGTGTTAGAACATCTGCACAGTGGTGAGAGAATACATTTCGACAGTGGGCTGGAGCAGTAATATCTCTTCCCCTATGTATCTGAATCTTTGTAACACTATGAAACTTGAAATACTCTTTTCTAAATGGACATATTATTAAATTTTGTCTTTTCTGGTAGACGCATTTAGCAAAACTAAGTGTTCTTAACAACTGTTCGAGTTTTATTAAAATGGGATCTCTTGTGCTGTTTACACAAAGACTATATTTCATTTCTAGTTTCTGAAGAAGAGTCTTGAAAGATTCAAGTACAATAAAGGCATGAGGATGCACAGATATTCTACACACCATCTTCACAGTTTAAGCTGCACCTTTGAAACCTCGTAACAGCCATAAGATATTGACAATATTACATAATATTAATCAATAAAAGAATTCACTTTGGAATGCCTTTGTAAAATTATTTCTGTTTTTATATCTCAAGGATTACTGCTGCACTCAATTTAACGATTCATTACTACCACAAAAGTAAAATGAACATGTGAGGTTAACAGCCATAGCTATTAGCTGTAACCTACCCAGCGTTATACTGCATAATTGATCTACTTTCTTCAAGAATAATATTCAGGAAAAGGGAATTACTACTCCATCTCTATAAATAGTACAGAAAGCCTGGGGCAAGTGTGTAGGATAATAGCAAAGACGAGAGAAAGGAAAAAGGGAGCGCACCAAGAGTTTATTTATAAATATCTGGGAACTCATTGCTTGGCATCATGTAATGTCTACACAGTCTCACATTGATCTAACTTTTAGACTGCGGCACTATATTTAAGAACATAAAAACTAAGAATGAGCACACTAGACTTCTGACACTCTTCCCAAAAATGAATGTAGCTCTTTCCCAGTTGAAACTGTTTCAAGACTGTCACTACAGAAATAAGATTTCCAGAGTTTGCTCGCTGTACAAGTATTTAAGCATTTAAGTTTGTTCCCTGCACAAGTGTTTTTCTAATCCAGTGCTGGCAGAACTTCAGTGTGGCTGAAATGACAGCAATCACTGTTAAAAGAATCATCTTAACCACTGTATGCACATCTAATTTTATCTTCAGCTTTACCTTCTGTAACCATCATAAGTCAGGCTTCGATGTTCTTCTGTTTCTCCAAGAACACTCCATCCAGGTGGCAGGCTCAAGTATATATTTCTTTCAGGATGGAATTCCACAAGTCCAGGTCAGTTTTAGATATTGTCCCTAGGTTTCACTTGTCTTTCCTTCTATCTTGCATTAACATACCCAGCATCCTATTGCCTCTTCATAAAGTCACAGGTACTGAACAGCCAGAAAAAAGCAATTTTACTTTCTCTAACTTCCTGTTAGCAGGAGGCTACTGCCTACTCTGGTAACAACACAGCTGTCTGAGGAGCTGAACCACAGTGCCATGAATGGGGACGACGGGGGGATTTTGTTCACAATCACAGCACTAATTGAAAGCAAAATGCTAATATGGCAACAGACAACTTTACTTGCATGAGAATCTTCTCAATTTTGTTCATTGTCCATTTCTGGTTTTAATGCTGTTTTGTTTATGTAGCAGAAGATGTTCCTCAGGAAACTGAACAATCTTGAATGCTTATTTAGAGATTTACTGGAGGTGAAGAGCTCATATGCCTGAATACTTGTGGGGTTTGGCATCTTATTTGTTTGCCTTCCAAATAGACCACTAGTTGTAGTATGAAGCAGAATCTTTCCACAAAACTTGCCTTTTTGTCTTTCAGATAAAGCAAGTCACATAAAACTCAGGACTTTCTCAGGCTCTTCAAATTATGTCTTAGGGTACCACATCAAGTCTGATTCATTAAGTGTATAAAGCGACAAACCAATGAGCCTGCCTGCATTACATTAATTAAATTATATTTTGCATTTCAAGACCTTTGAAAAAAGAAGTGACACTAATATGGACAGCTTTATTTGTATTCATCTCACTAAATTTTGCTCTCATAAATTTCAATAATCCTGCTGTGTAGTTGGCAATTCAATGACAGATTTTTTTAAGTCTTTAAGTAATACCCCATATACCCTGAACAGTCTCGTATCCCAGCACCCACTTCTTCCCAATGCACAATTACTACTTGCAGATGAGAAGGCTTGTTTGTGACACATATTTTATGGGCAGTTGTAATTCTTCTTCAGGAAAATTCTTTCCAGCACTGCTGGCATAAAGCAAGCCTGCAGTTTCCACAAGAAATCTTACCAGCTTACATTCTTCTCCACATGGCAGCAGGTAAAAAGTACAAAGATACAACAGAGAAAATATGAGAAAATAGTGCATTAGGTACATTAGTACTTTTAGTTAAACCCTCACCCTTCATACTGGGTTTAAATTCAGAGGCTGTAGTCATCAGGTCTGCCAAGCTCCTGACTCACATCAATACTGCATCTGTGTCTCAGTTGCCTATCTGTGAACACTGGACAGCAATACTTTTTCTTTCTGCTTCTATCTTGTCTTTTTTAGATGCTGAGGCTTTAAAAGGAGCTGTCCTTCACTGGTTTAGCACAGCAAGGGTCCTCATCTCAGCTGAAGGTTCTTTGGTGCAACACTGATCACTACAAGCAGGAGTCATGCATGAGAGAACAGTATCTTGTTTATCTCAAAAAGTAAAATAACATGGTTTTAAAGCAGTTACATACTTGAAAGACTGTACGAAAGCCACTAAGTCAATGCTATGGCACTTTCTCCATGCCATGCTATGGCACTTCTCCACTAGAGAAGTCACCAAATAAAAACATCTTCAAGAATTGTACTTGCTACCTTCCTTTTTTGGGCTTTCCCCTACTTCTTTTATTACACTGAAACTGCCCAACAATTTATACAAACAGCAGTGGTTTGGACACAAAGGTTACAATTGCTACGGGGAAAAAGAAGTATCTTCAGTTTACAGATATCACCTACTTCCTGAGTTAAGAAGAGTGAGGCTTTTCTGAACTTACTCTTGCATTGTTGCAGCAGGTCATGTGTCTCTTCAAATTCTTGCTCTAAGCAACTGGGAGCAGTTATTATCCTGAAAGTATTTCTTTTGAGATAAACAAATCAAGAATAATAAGGATCAGAGGAAAAATGGAGACTCATGCCCAAATTCCAATTTTTTCATTTAAATCAAGGACTGACTGAGTGCACAGCAAGGCTGTGAATCCATCTTCAGCCAGTATAAATTACCAGTTTGTATCGTCTGAGCCTCCAGGATAAACAGACAATTCTTAAACAATTCATACACAGGCCAGTCTTCCAGGCTCTTCTGAAGCCACTACCTTGTCCTGAGTCTACCTACCACCACCTCAGCATATCTACACCTACAACACACAGAGCCAGCACTGTCAGCAATCAAATGGCATTGACTAAAGTTATTTTAGCCATTAACAGCAGAGAGAAATTTATCCTCAGAGGCATGGTTTGAAGGTGCTGATTAGACGCTGACTGTAGAGGAGGATTCTTCTGGGGTGTTTTCATCATGAAAACTCTTCATTGTTAACACCACAATTCAAACAAAGCTTCTTCTATTCTTGCCCTTAAATCAGAAGGGAATGACTTTCTTGTGAAGAAAATGAGAAAGCTAAGAACACAAGAGGATAGAAACTTTTAAGAAAAAAATCAAACCCCACAATATAAGAAAAACATACTGCTCAGTCTGTTCTCCATTGCTAACAGATTGTTAATCCTGGCATGAGAGAGCATGGAGACAGACCTGTGGATGTGAAGAAGAGTGAGAGTGTCCCAACTTGCCACCCACATACCAATACATCTGCTTAAACCCCTGGGAAATTCATCTTCATGGCTTTCAAAGAAAGTTTAGGGATTCAGCAGGCCAAACTACTGGTTAAGTTTCACAGGCAAATGATAGTGGGGTGATCATAATAAATTGTAGTGGAAAGGATTCAACTATGATACAGAGGAATTTTGGTTTGCTATCAAACGCCAAGTCCCTGGCTCCAGATACTGTCAAAGCCCTCTTTCTTGAAGCCCCCTTGGTTGAGAAATAATCACAAGCATAGCCTTGGAAAAGATAGATCTCAGAAAGCAGCAGTGTTATTACAGCTGTATCATAATGTTGGGACATATTCTCACAGGGAAAAGATTGTCTTTTAGTGTTTGTAAGAGGCTGGAAGGGTTTGAAGGCTACACCATATTAGCAAGTAATGATTTTACTAGAAACTGAACATTTTGGTTATTCACTCTTGCCGAGGGCGGAGTAGAAATTAAAAAGGGTGTGAGTATCCCTCTATAAAGATTTTGGAGCAGAGGTTGGGCAGCCTGCGGGGAGAAAACCTGGGAGAGGCACAGCGTGGGGTGCACGCCTGGGTGGATCCATGTGCTCCCTAATGAAGTGCTTCTGTTAAGAACGCCAAGCCCCAGGATGAGATGCAGCCGACACAGGCACCACAACACATTCATAGAAAGGCTCAGAGGAAGGACTGTGCCCACCCATAAAACCCAAACCAAACAGCAACAAAAAAATGCCTAGCAAGGAAGTTAATACCCATGCCTCCTGGCCTCTTTTGCTAAAAAGCCAAAGGTTGTAAATATCAGAGAAGTGAATGTAGCATTTAATCTGTATACAGGGTATCACCTTTTCCTCGGTAACTTTTAGGCTTTATCACCACATTTATCCTGTAATGTCAAATACTTTCACTTCTCAGTTTATCCAGACTGCAGTCTGTGATTTGTTAAGGCATTACTACAGTATCGAGCACAGAAACATAACACTAATCTATAGTATTTATTTTATGGTAAAAGAAAACGGAGAGATTATCAGGTCAAATGGGCCTGCTTGAGATTATAGTAAAACCAAACAGCAAAACATGAGACCAAAACTTCACTTCACCTCAAGACAAGTGCATGAGAATATCCCAGATAATTTTTACATGAATAAAATTAGGTTTTTTCTAACAACATTTATGTTTCCACTTAGCCACTGTATCTCTTCAGCTTCCAACAGGGCACAGTCAAGATCATCAATAGCTTTGCACTGATTTGGGGTTTAGGCTTCCTCTTGCAGCACTTTTAAGTCTGTAAAAAAATGCATTTCTACCTGCCTCACACTGGCACTCCAAGACAAGGAGGCAGCCCTGCTCCCACTGCTGGAGACCACCAGAAGCAAGAGGTAAAAGGCCTTTTCAGCAGTAAAAATACACTGAACCAGCCACAGGCACAACCAGATTGCCTCTTTTCCCCTAAAAAAAAAAAATACAAACAAACGAACAAACAAAAAGCACAACCAAAAGCAGCCCACCTAATTAATAGAAGGAATTACCAGAAAGCATATATTGCCAATTTAACAATTGATTTTCATTACTTTTTATTTTCTGAGTTTTAATTGAGGGGCAATGCATGCATTTTGTCCTCTCAAAAAGTCTGCCTTTTTGTTATGATTACACACTGAAACATAGCATATTTACAGCTAAATTTATTGTCATATTCAGTCTGGAATTGGCCATTTGGCTGACTAAGTTGTACCACGCGAAGGCACCGTGACATGTACTATTAAGAAATGAGAAATGGCAGATGGGCATTTCCAAAGAAGCATCAGCTTTGCAAATGGCAATGCTACAGCTGAATATCATCTGCTAAAAGTGGTTATCAAAGGTGAGGATCCAGGCTTAACATCCTCCCTGCACATGCTAGAGCATTTCCTCCCACTTTGGGAAGAAGTTTGCCATTTCCAGCAATACACTACTTCATAAAATAATTTTGATAATAGCATTGGCCAAGATATTTCTCTCAATTTGAATCTTCTTTTGCCCTGGTGTGCCTAAACTACTGCTTTTCATTTGGCTCTGGATTATCAGAACAAGCACCCTATGCATATGTACCCAAAAATACACCTAGACTGAAAATCATAGGATGTCTAAATGGAATTTAAGTGAAATCAAACATAAATGAAAATTTAAAGTTGGTTTGTTTGTTTGTTTTAATATTCCCACATCAGAGTAAGTAGGATGTTGCTTGATATGAATGGTGTTACATGATGCAGTAGTCTGCAGTTCCAGGTCTGTGGAGAATCCTTTTCCAAGTCCAGTGATCCTAAAGTTGCTTCAGAGGGCACCACACCACTCCACTTCCTCTGGAGTCTCACTGGCTTCTTTCCTGCCTTTTTTTGACTGCCATTCACTGAGCTCCATGTGGCTTCACATGGCAAGGCCACCTTCTGGTAGTGACTGACACCCAAATTGTCCCCCTTAGCAAGTGGAAAAGGATGTAGTACTTCACTGAAACAAACAGGAATGTCTTGTACCCCAGTTAAATATAAACTTGAAAGGAGAGGCATTTAGAATGTGAAATCCTTAGTCTGTGTGACATGCCCCTCTGTTTCCATAAAGACTGCCACAACTCAAGAAGCAAAGGAAGTACCTGGCCAGCTGCAGATTAAACAGTTCTCCAACCAGACATTTTGAGGAGAACTACCCATTTTCTTGAGGTGAAAGGAAACAAAGAAGAAAATACAATCTTTCACCTACATACAGTTTGAGATCAAAATTTAAAAGCCAGCCTTCTAGGCTTGAAGAAAAACCTAAAGAAGAAAGCATTCCTGTTCTAATCACTGATCATAAGGACAATGGAAGAACTAGGTTGTGACCAAAAGCTATCTCTCTCAGCTGGCAACAGTGCTCTCAAATTCATTTTCACAGTTTCATACTCTTCTGTAATTCTATTAAAGTTTTTAACCCTGGAGAGGAGACTTCTAAACAATGCAATACCATATTAAAACAGTACTGCTGAATGCTACTGAATGTCATATATTTAGATGACAAACTCCTAGAGACTATGGTTATATCTTCTTTCACGTACTTTTGCTGAGAATACTGTCTGTACTCCAAAAATTGCTTACCCTAAATAAAATATCTAAGGAATACAATGGAATGTGATCTGTTACTATCTGTGTGCTGAGTAAGGGACATTGCAAAAAAACAATCTGTTTCTCCCAAGAACTAAGGCACAGTCAGGGCTGTCTGTGACTGACACAGTAACCTTGAAAATTCATAAAATAAGAATGCAATTGTTAAGAAAACTGCAGACATTTTAGTAATAGCAGACCAGTTTCACGAAGCAGAGGAAAACAAAACTGGAAGAGAGGGGAGTGAGAATTCTCTGCTACATATTCAAGCTGAATTTTTAAATTAAATGTTTATCTGTACTTGAAAATCATGCAAATAATGACAGCAGCAATGTGGGAGATCTGTATTAATGTATAAATGAATTTTCAACTCTTTTCAATATTAATTACACTATATACTTAATAGAAGACATTTAAAACCTGTTTTTCTATTTTACATTGAGCCTCAATTATAATTCTGAGGAAGAAGGCTACCTTCAGCAGCAGATATACGAGTTACATATCAGCTTTGCTCACAATAAAGAAAATCACCTCAGGGGATTGTTGATTTGGCTTTGCCCGATTTTTGGTTATTCTTTAAAATTACCTTTTAAATGTGCTTAATATGTAAGAGTGGCAAAAGTGTTTCTTGCAAACTGTGAAATGGAAGAATGGATGCAGCATTTCTGTAACATTAAAATATTTCTATACAAGTTGCACAGACATAGAAACATGTCACACCCCCAAAAATAAGATGTCTAAACAAGGCCAAGCTATAAGGAAACAATGGAGTAATACGCCAGCAAAAGGAGAGTTAATACTTTAAACACCCACGACTCCTAATCTATTTTTTATCAATTATTCCAAGAGCTCAATAGAATCTACTTAAACACTGAGATGATAGAGTAGTACAGGTGGGTTACTAACTTTAAAAATGTACATTTATTATCCAGGGAACCAGCAATAAGAGCATCATTTTTACAGAAAAGTAAGGCTGGAAGCGCTCTCATGAAGTCCATTCCCCTGCCCCAGGGCAAAATCAGCTAAGCATAAACCATTCCTGACAGATATTTGTCTAACTTGTTCTTAAAAACCTTCAGTGACAGAGACTTTGCAACCTCCCTAGGCAATCCACTGCAGTCCTTAACTATCCCTACCATTAGAAAGATTTTCCTAATGTCTAACCTCAATCTCTCCACAGCAGCAAGCTTGACTGTTACTTTGTGCTCTATCCCCAGCAGAACTGGAAAACAGTTTCTATTACTTTACTCTTTACATGAAATTTCCATATATTTTTAAATGGTTATCACATCTTCCCTCACTCTCCCATTCCCTAAATGCATAATGGCCAACTAGGTCATATGCAACCTGCTGGAGCAATTTATTTGGTCTCCCATGTAGTCCCCTCAAGGAGCCTCCCTGTTCTGGTGCTGCCACCAGAGACATCTCCACCCAAAATGCAGGCAGTTAAGCAAAACAAGATGCAGGGAGGGAAGCCAAACTGGATGGCAGCCTCTCAGATTGACTTCCTGCAATGAAAATCCCACACAAACCAGCAGAAGCCACTGTGGAAGAGATGTGAAGTGGGAAAAGGTACTCACCCCAGAGAAGGGTAGATGAAGAGAGCAGAGTCTAGAAAAGAGGGAGAGAGACTGGCTCTTGCACAACCTTGAATTAGGTTGCAGTTAGCTGTCTGGAAGTGGGAAAGGTCTGGAAACAAAGGTAAAGGAAGGCAGTGAAAAGCAGAAAGATTACTAGAAGGGTAGGGAACTTGGAAGAGAAGTAAAACTAAATGTACAAATGGGGAGGGATGAAGAAGCCTCAATACAGAGAGAGGGGATGTGGGCTCTGCTGGGAGAAGTGGCAAAGAGAGGTTGGGACAGCATGAAACACAGGACAAGAAGAGCAGCACAAGTCCTGTGTGCCAGGCACAGAGGCAGGACACTGGAGAAGCTCCATCAAGTTGTGTTTCTATGAGTATGAGGGTCTTCTAACAGATGAATTCTGTTTCTCTGCTAAAGTAGGGCCTGTGGGAGTACCAGCCAAGCTGAGGAGTTGCTCCTTGGAAGTAACCTGGTCTCTCTGGATATGGCCCAAGGTCAAACTTCTGTGCCAATGACTTTCAGACATAAGGCTGCGAGGGATTATGGAAAGATTTGAAGGTGCCATCACTTTCACAGGAAAAGGTGTGAGGGAGAAGATATGCAGCTATGACAGAATGGGATCAGGAGATGACAAGAAAAGTCAGTGCTAGACTGAAGGGCAGGGGCCCACTGCACAGAGCAGCCTCTTACTATTTATTCTGGTTTCCATAGTGCCAGAACTAATAATCCCTCTAGCAGTGCTGAGGGTCACAGGGCAGGAACGCCTCTGAGTCAGCCCAGGTCTGACAGAGCTTGTGCTGAGATGGAGTCAATAAAAACCTGATGAACCTAAGCTGGCCTTGCAAGGTCAGGAGACTTCATACATCAATTCCTAATCCACCCCACAGTGTTCCCATTATTCTTTGATCATCCTGGATGTCCCTGTGCCACCCACTCCCCAGTGATGGAGAGCAGACCTCAGAATCACACTGTTCTCCTAAACAAGCACTCAAAACACACACTAGTGAAGAAAGTGGCTGATTTTAAAAACAGACCTTGGCTGTCCAGAATCCTCACCACTGTTATGTCAGCAGAGGCATGGCACTGGGAATAGCCAATGCAGAAGGTGCAGAACTTCGTGTGCAAGCGAGAAGGTCCTCCTGACCATCCCACCAAAGCACTGCTGTGTCACGGCCACATCTTGGCATGCAGCTCAGTGCATCAGACATGCCCTGACACAAATCTGCACTGCCTCTGGGAACCTAGGCAAAAACTCTTCAGAGGTTTCAGAGTTACTGATCTAGACTGAGTAAGACCCTTTTTTTCAGTTCCCAAGGGCTGTGATGTCTAGACCTCTGGCCATCCATTCTGCTCTTCTCTGGATACTTCCAACAGGCCCACAGAGCGCTACTCAGAGCAGGAATAGTACACCAGCCACACAAATGCCAAGTAGACTGGAAAAATTATTTTGCAGGCAGACTCGTATCCGCATATTCTAGCATCATATTCATGGCATGGTATTGTTGATTCATAGCCCTTTTCTGAACTCTTGCAACTGCCCATCTGTTTTCTGCAGACCTGGTGTCTCACCACTTATTCTACATTTTGATTTGCACAGCTGATTATTCCTGTCGAACTACAATTTAGAACTTGTCCTTGATGAACTGCATCATATTTATTTCAGATGAGTTCTCCAATATATCACATTAATTTTGAATTCTAATCCTGCGCTAAGAGGGTTTACATCCTCCCCCTGGTTGGTATCATCTGGAAATTTTGCATGCAGATTCTATCATCTAAATGATTAATTAAAATATTGAATATTTTCTGGCAATCCAGGGCAGAATCCTACTTGACAGATCCTTCTGGTTTGACTGTGAATCACTAGTAATTGTTCTGAGAAGAGCTTTCCAGCCAACTGTGTACCTACCTCGTAGCCCATTGTTTATGCCCATGTTTAGCTTTGTTTATGAGAAGCTGAAAAGACTTCTAGAAATCAAAATATATTATTTCTCTACCTACAGGAAAATTAGGCTCCCTTGACAAGGAACCTTCTGGGGAAAAAATTCCATGCAAATTCATTTATCATATTATCTACAAGTGGATTATTAAAAAAAATCAGTTGACTATTTGATTCAAACTTTTTTTCCCCAAGAATATAAGATAAGCTAGCTACTCTAAAGGGGACAGGGAAGGACCCAGAAAAGTTTATATGTAGGTGCAGTATTTGCTTTTTCACAGATTTTGTGAACCTAAACTGTCCTCCAAATGTTCTCCAGTGTAGCCACTGATTGTTCAGAGACTGCTTCAGCTATTTCATCCAATGTTGAAAAGATAATTTAATAAACTCCATCTTGTTCTAAAACACCCATTATCCTATCTCATTAGTTTATAATCTGTTCTTTTCCTGCTCTAGCTGGAATTCTTTCGCAATTCTTTCCCTGCCACTTGATTACAGATCAACATTTTAGGCAAAGAATGATACAAAAAATTACATTAACTACTCAATCCTCTCTGCACCAGCAGATCATGAGTTTTTTAACTGACATTTTGTAATTCCCTGTCAACTAGTAGCCCAGAAACTCAGCCTTCCTCTTTTTACTACTGAGAATGTAGTACATTTCCCTGTTACCATGTTCTTTATTAGTTGTACCTTGTTCTGTGAACTGGCCTACCTGATTTGACCCTTGCATTTTTCTCATCTTCTTTTACACTCATCTCCAGTAACATTTCGAGTTTCCACCTTCTGTTATGAGTCCTCGATTATTAGATTGTACAATTTTGTCTCTTACCTTTTTTTACTGGGATGCCTTTCATCTGTGCTTTTTATACTCTTTATTATGACTAGGAAATAAAAAGTTATTTCCTTTAAAAATTTCCAGAATTTCTTAGGTTTGTATCCCAAGAAATGTTACCTATCAGTTCTATGAGCTCAATCCAATCTACTTTCTTGTATGCTGTTGCTTCTATTCTCAAATTCTCTCTTCTCACCTTCTGAAGAATGACAAGTTCACTCTTTCTTGATTGCTACCACTCAAATTGCATTTTAGCATCACAGGCTCAGCCATCTCTTTCCTAATCAAGCCTAGGAGCACTTCCCTTCCACTGCTCATTCTACATTCTCTAATCTTGAACCCATTATACTCACATGATCTACTGAATTTAGTATGTAGCCCACAAAGTGAAAATATCTGTTTGCTACCGTTTGGTAATACATGATAAAATGAATGGGTGAGCCCATCTCTTGGGACAAGAGCCATCTACAAAAAAAGGGAATCTTACACAACAGTGCCAGTACAATGAGCATACAAACAGGACCAAAATATCTCCTAGGATAACTGTAAACCTTTCCAAAAATTAGCAGAGTGGAAAGGAGGTTTAGGAAATACTCTGACCGTGGCTACACAGAGATACTGTCCTCTCAGGCTTCTTCTGCCAGCACTCTGGTCAGCTATAAATTGAAATGATTACTCTGCGTGTTGCAATAGCTGTAATCACTTAGCATGTCTAGATTCAGTGTTGACACCACAGAGGCTTCGGATATCAAAGCTTTTTTGTAGAAATTAACTCCCTTGTCATGTGGCCATGCCCCCTCTGCTGCCAGCAGATATTGTTCTCTCCTACAGCTAAACTGGCACTCCAACAAAACAAAAGAAGCACTACAGCAAGGATCAGAGGAGCGACCATATGCACATGCCACTACGTTTTTATTACAACTCTTAAACTAGCATAACACAGTCCAATGGATTTCTCTGAGAAATACCCTACCCACTGTTTATTACTGCTGAGTACATCATATAACTCTAACAAGGATTAAGAAAGATCTCCAAAAAGCAAATATAGGTATCAATTTGATACAAGTTGGAAGTTTTCTCCTCATACAAAGAAAATGTAACCTGTTTCTTTAACAAGTCTCCTGAACTTACAGTGCACATTAATGTTTAATAATTTTTTAGTACAGCTGCCAAGACTTGAGTATGTTTATTAACATCTTTACTTAAGGGCAATTCCAAAGGACTATAAGAATTTCTTACAGGAGACCAAGCAACCTTCATGCCATTAAGTCTCCAGAATAGGTCTGAATTTGCTGGGTTGCCATCACTGTCTGACTGTTGCCCTGAGCTTCCAGGGACCTCAGTTTCATGCCTCTGAATTTTATGCAGCTCTGCTTGCCAGTCTTTTCTATCCAGCAGTCATGAGCTTACCAGCTTTCTGACACACCCCTGCCCAAGCACCCTGGTCACAGTGCCAACTTCTGGGAGCTAAGTGATAGCAGAGAGAGTGGCAGAAAAGTGTAAAAGTGGACATAAACAAACTAATGCAAGGATGTTAGAAGTAATAGGGTTTCCAGTAAAGGAGAGAGCCAGGTTAAGGAAGAGAGCAGATATCCTCACAGCTGGGAATTTTGGTGGAAAGCAAAAGAGTGACAAAAACTCCTAGGAAAGAGCTGAGGACTGGCAGAGAGCAGCAAGGACAAACAGGGCAAGAACAGCAGTGGGGAACTTTAGGAATGTGCTGCTGGCTAGACAGAGGAAGGAGAGCCCTGCAGATGTCCCAGACTTCACATCTCCCATCAGCACTGGAGCACATGTGGAGGAGAGCTTTCTGTTTCCTCTCCTTCAGGACACGTCTCACTGACACGCACAGAAGCCAGGCTGTAAATCAAAGCAAGGCAGCAGAGCAGCTCCACCACTCCAAACTGCTGTGCTGGTGCAGCTGGACACAGAATCACATCCCACTCCAGACAAAACTCTTTCTAAAGGAAAATATTTTATATTAGAAAAATAAATGTCTGGCACATCACTAGTTTACCCTGTGGTACTAATCCATTATCTAGACATACTAAAACAAGAGCAATATCTAGCTGATTTTCTATGCATTTTTTTGCTGCATCTCAGCTGGCTAGCAGGCATGGAAACAAAGCAGCAGAATCCACTCATCCTCTCTTCCTCCTCCTGCTTCTCAAATCAGAAACCATCCCATACAGGGAAAGCACTATATGAACTCCAGCAGACTTTACACTAGAGGGAGCTTTCCTCAGAAAGTCACACTACAGTGGCATCCTCTCTCATTACACTATTTGCAATCCATCTACACCAGAGAACTACACCAGACTGAGGTGAAACAGTTACCATTTAAACCCTCCAGTTTAACCAGTTCAAGCATTGCAGCAGGTCAGTGATGTGGAGGGAGGGTACAAAGAGAAGGTACCTGGCAAGTTCTGCCCAGAGATGCGCTCTGGCAGACAGGATAAGACCCAACATTTGACACATGCTTGAGAAACTTCCTGACATGAACCATATGCATTCTGCAGCCTCACTAAACTCCTGTGCTGAGCACAAGAGTAACTTTACAGACTACATTTTATGCTGACCCAAGAGACCACTCATGGTTAAGCTGTTAATGAGTACTTTAACGAGGAAAGCTGAGACAAACCTTCCCAAAGGCTCATGGCCATCCATTTCTGAAGGCTGAAACAGGGATAACTGTGCTCTTCACTGCTAATACAAGTGTTCAACTGGTCTTCAAGTGAATTATTTTAAAATACTATTTAAAGTGCTGCAAGATGCTAAAAACAGTCAGGACCTATTCATTTTCTAAACTCCAGTAAATTGTCCCAAGGATATGAGCAGAACTAGAACAGAAATCCTTACCTGTGAAAGCATTTGTGGCCTGAAAACCAGCTTCCTGCATACTGCTCTTCCAGAGAAGCTTGAGATTCCCGTCTCAACCTGTCCTTACTGGAGACAACTGCTGAGCTTGCTGCTGTCAAGTCACTTCCATCTTAGCTCGTCAGAGTCCATTTCTCTTTCCATTCCTGTATTTGGCACCATCCAGTTCCCACCTGTTCCCAAGTCTTTCGATGTGTAAGCAGAAGGGATCTGCACTGAACCTAAGCAGAAGTCTTGGACAGTCCCATCAACCAGCCAGCCAGAGGATTTGTGCCATGATGAATGTGAAAATGAAGCAAATCGCCTGTCAAGACTTCCCTTCCCTTTTACAATTAAGTTCTAATCCTGTGTTCATCCAGCACCATTTTTTCAGGTCTTGGCCAATGGAGATGTTCAATTGCCTCTCCTCTCTTGTGTTCCTCTCCCCTCAGGCACGCTCACTGAGAAATTAAAAAAGAAGAGATTATGTTTCCTGATGACCTGTAGCAACACTAAAATTAACAGACTCCAGGGAACAAAAACCCAAAATATATTATCAGGGATTGATTGTACACATTAAAGGAGATCTTCAGAAGGCAAATCTTGCGATTTTGCTGAGATGCAAAGTGTGACCACACAGCTCTTTGAAGTGCAAAGAGGAACAGTGCTGAGGGTGTCATATGCATCTCTGAGAACATGATATGATTTACATTTCAAAAGCCATATTTAGCAGAGATGGGGGCAGCAATACAATAACAAAATTGCAGTTAAAAGAGAAAAAGAAAAATACTCAAGGCTCTCAAGTCTGGTCTATTCAAAACCACAGTGAAATTATTAGCATTTCATATAGCTGCTTCCCTCCTTTTCTGGAGCAAGAAAAGAGCAAGCTGTGTGCCAACACTATATATGCCATTCTTACAGTCTTCTGCAGTTAAAATCCTGTGTATTTCTTCCTGATGATTACCAAATTTTGTATGTATTGCTGTCGATTATCTTTTAAAAATCTCAATTGTAACACAGATGATGCAATTCAGATGCCTTCAGACATTCAGAGAGGTTAAAAACACCCACAGGCTACACAGCAGAAAGATGGTTACATTTTTCTTGATACTGCTACTTCCATACAGCACGGATACTTGTAGCTCACTGAAAACCACGGTTTGTTCTACATCCAGCTTTTAAAAACTAGAATACAATTACTTTAATGGGGTAAAGGTGAGCAGCAGACAGGCACATGTTTTAGGAGAAGATTATTTTAGAAAACAAGGAAGAAAGAAAGGACTTGGAGGAGAACCCATTCACTCCCCAGCCATCCTGCTCCTCATGTAATGATGCTTGGCTCACTATCTCCCACCTCAGCGGCACAGGCAGGTTGAAAATATGTCTGTGATGATCTTATGACCTACTTATGGATTTCAGATGATGAGTCTAGCCAGGGCTTGCAGTGCTGGATTGGACCCAAGGTCCACCTGCTGGAGTCGCCCATGTCAGAGCACGGCAGCCCCAGCAGCCACTGCTTTGCAGAACAGTGCGAGACTCAGCTCAGGAAGCAGGTGGGAATAATGCCCTGCTCACTCCCCAGCCCCACTTCACCCTCCACCCTGACCTGCAAGATCCAGAGATGAGCTTATATCTGAAGCAAAAGTCTGAATATCCCAGAGAGTCCAAAATGTAGAGAAGATTCTCATGCTCCTTGGGGTACAGTCAGCCAGACCTTTGAGGGCTTCATTAGGGACCCACCTTGGGTTGAGGGACAGAAAGGATCTCTCCTCAAGTGTACCACTGAAACCAAGTGAGCCTGACACCTGATGAATGTCATTTTCCTTACAACACAGTGAATGAAAGCTAGCTGCTAGCAAAGATGAATCTTATGAATCTTAATGGTATTGCTTTTTTCCCCTGATTTTGTTATGCCACTATTACTGAAGAACATATGCTTTTGTCTCAACACACAGCACAGGAAGGACTGATTAGTTACTTGTATTCAAATCTAGTCATTTGCATTCAGATCAAATAAGGTTACAGAACAGATTTTAAATGTTTTCCCCATTTCTTACCCAAACATCTCAACCTAATAGAGAAGAAAGTGGAAATTAAAAGGTAGAAAGGAAAAGAAATTATGTGTAGTATCTTTTATCAGAAAACACTGCATAAAAAAAATTTAGAATGGTGTTTAAAAAGCCATTATTCCTGAATATTATATAGGTCCTTGAGATACTTTTTCAACCCTTTGAAGTGTTCTATGCAACTAATAACAATTTCATATGAGGCTTTTTTTATTCTAAAATATATACAGCTGAGCAAGTATAATATACATAGCAACATATCATTCTTTTGGTTCTTAACATTGTGCTAATTATTCTGTAATGACTATAGGTGGATCCTGTACTCATTTCCCAAGCTTCTTCTCTAGAGGCCTGAGTTTCCTCTATATTTATAAGAGGACATCCATATTTGCATTTACATTTTCAGTCACATAACTATTGATTTTGGTTCATATATTCAAAATTTTGAGGCTTAGATTTTCAACATTTTCCTTTCACACCTTAGAGATGCTCAAGAGATGTGCAGTAATATGTTAGCATCCAGGGAAATTCTCCTATTTTTATTTCTATATATTAGATATAAAAAACTTCTGATTCTTAAAAGAATGAAATATTTTCACTGTAATGAAAATTAATATTTCATTGAAATAATAATTATTCTCCATATCTTCAACAGTTCTGCTGAACTAGTGAAGAACCCAGTAATGCTGAAAAAACCCTACAACACAGGCACTTTCAGTAACCACTGCTTCTTCAGATAGAAAGATGTAATTTTAACAACATTACAAGACACTGAAACATTTAGAAAGTTAATTCAGACCTTAATACTTAAAGGATAGTGCACTGCATCAGGTTTAAATCCTTCCTTAAGGACTCGAGCAAAGTAGATGCTGGTATCTCGTGATTGCCCTAAGCGAGCGTTTTCTGTCACTGCAGAAGTGCTCTTCTCCCGTGCCAGATAACAAACTCAGAGGTGGCTGGCAGGATCCAAGGAACTGGAGCAGGCTGTTGGGGCAAGCCTCTGCAGTGCTCAGCACTTGCTGGACCTTGCCACAACTCAAAACTAACTTCAGTACTTATAAAATACTTCTCCCTTACGGCTACCTGGGCCAGGATGATCCTTTTCATTAGGCAGACTTTAATCAGTCACGTATGTATGATTTCACGTTTACAAATGCATCCAGGTGAAGATGACAAAGCAGCCCAAATGATACCACAGAAAATAAGGAAAACTGAAAATTCCACTTAAAACAGCATGTAGAGCTACAACCTTTCTATTGTATTTCACATTATCCAGAAATTTTCCACAAAAGCTGAGCTTATGTTTAAAGGGAGGAGGTTTGTGTTTGCTTCCCAACACACTAGCATGTTTGCATGCATGGAAAGGGTCAGGACCTCTGCTGACACATTTCAGTACAGCTCAGCCAGCTCCAGTGAAGCCACGTGTTTATCCTTTTGTACCAGCATGGTGCAGAAATGCTGAACCAACCTGCTTAAGGGTGCAAAAAGTGAAAATACATATCTAAAGAAGAGAGAATAAACAATACTCATAGAACTATAACAAGGAGTGATTTTTGATGTAATTTTTTTTCAGCCTGCAGACCCCAGTGGGAACTGATTAGATGGCAAGAGAAAATGTGGACTAGAAAGACTAGAGATTTTCTCTTTGCTCCATCTGTTGCCTCTTTTCCAACAGCAACAAGAATTCTGCTTCCACGTCTGCTTTTATTCATCCACTGCAGTGCTTTATGAGTCTCAGAAGCAAACCAGAGCAAACCATTGTGCTTTATAAATATGTAGCTGTGCTGTAAGGATTTTTGGCTGCTATGCACTTACACAATGGAGTGTCTAGAAGAAAAATCAAATCCATTTGTTTTCATCCTCTCCACTTTTCTCAGATGTGGTCCTGAGAAAGACACCACCATCTGAACCTCACATGAATTACAAACAGAAAGTATTTTAACTATTTAACACCTTATGTGACTTACATGTCCTCACAATATATTTAGCTAGTAAACTTGTTATTTCCCTGTCCTAACATTTGGAGATGCAAAAGGGTCACAGATAAAAAAGAATCTGAGGGAGAAAAGCAAGCAAAGAGTGTAACTAAATTTTGCGTTAATATCTACATTTTATGAAATATTATGCAACCATCAGCCAGGACAAGACTGGAGGAACTTGTTCTGAAAGAAGAAGTGAGATACTGCTTTTTCCAAGACTAATATTTTGTAACATCTTAAAAAACTCAAAAGCACTGGCTGACATGTAAATGCTGCAAATTGGTTTTTTTTTGTTTGGAGAGGGGATTTTTTCCATTTCCTTTCACTGCATAAAGTCTGTTCTCTGGCCCATGCTTTAGTTCCCACATGAGCTTTAGGAACTGGCTCAACATGTTGCTAGGAGAGCTACGGCCATGGGAAGCATTTCCTGTGATAGCCCTTGGCATCCTTTGTGAAGCTAAAGAACAGCATTTCACTCAGGTGTATAACACATTTCCTAACAAGAATATCTGTACAGGAAGCCCACACAGTCACGTTTTTAAGAAAGTTACTGAACATCTTGTGAGCTGTGCTTTAAATTAAATTAGTCAAGGGAAGACTCATGCTTGGATTTCTTGCTTTCAGGTGAAAAGAGAGTAAAAGGGCACAGTGCTGGAGCTACCCTGCCCTGCTCTCACTGTGGTCCCTGCGGAAGGCGGGTGCCGACAGGGGCAGAGCCCAGCGGGAGCTCGGATGCTGCCGGCACTGACCCACTCCGTGGATGAAAGGAGGACAGAAGCACGGCAGGCTGAGCTGGCAGCATGACTCCAGCTCAACAGGAGATTTAAGCACATCTCCAAGGAAAAAAGTCTTCTGACTGAAACCCACACAAGTACTGAGCCATCCACACACTTAAACACTTTGCTGAAGTAAGGCCTATGCTTCCCATAGGTTAAGGCAGTATAGACTTGGATATTTCTCTAAGAAGTTTCTGACTGGAAAAACACCTCCAATATTTTGTTTTTATTGAATTGGATTTTTCTACATATCTCTTATGGTTTGCTAAAGCCATTTAAAATGAAGCTCTTGTACACACATACAGCCCACCTTTCCAGCTCCTTCTGGATTTACCAAGTTTTCCAGGTTTTGGTTTTACTTCTCACAGAAATTCTAAACTAGACAAATTAATTTCAACCAGTTATACCCAACCTTTTTCAGTGCTAAGCCCTGCATTTTACTCTGTGATCTTCATTTATTTTATTTTATTTATTTCTATCTATAATTTGTCTTCCTTCTAAGATAGCATTGCACCAGTGTTAAGTAATATTGCTTCTCGGGAAACAGCGTCCTCCGTAACTCAAAGACCACTTAGAAAACTCAAGGCAGCTTTCACAGGAGACCATACACAAATCAACCAGAAAACCAGATGTTCAAAATATGTTTATCTATGCACATCTTTCTCCCACATGCATACACACATAATTTGTTTTTAGTTTCAATCTTCAGTATTTGCATAGGTCAGTTATGATTTTTTAGGCAGCTGATGTATTCTACTTTCCTGGTGCATTTCAGTGACATACAAATTGAGTTTGTATGTTATGTTATACACATTTATATTCCTACAGATATTATCAGAAACTCTTAAGCTTGTCAAGGAATTGTGTCCAAGCTTCTTCTTACTGTGTTACAGTACTCCCTAAATTTGGGCAAATGGAGGACAAGCAAGGCAAGGTGGTCTTTCTTTATCAGCTGAAGCAGGAAACAGGTCTTGAGAAGAGGGCGTATGGCCAAACCCAGAAGTGTTTTTCTAGCCTGTTAATAAAATGTTCTATAAAGCAAAATATATCCCAAACACCAGCACATACTGCAAAAAAATTGTAGACAAGACAAGATCCAGTTATAAAGGAAAAGCATGACTGTTTCAGTACAGACACTTCTCCTCTTCCTCCTCCTGTTTATTTCTTGCTGGAGTGAAGCAACAAACTGAAGCAATGGTAAAATATTTGTCTGGTAACTGTCTATTTGTCTGTATGCCAAAGTGAATAGCCTCTGCTAGCTATACAGAAAGTAGTATTACCTAGAATGACAGAGTATCTCGAGTTGGAAGAATTCTTGAGTCCAGCTCCAGGCCCTGCACAGCACCATCCCCAAGAGTCACACCATGTGTCTGAGAGCACTGTCCAAACAGTTCTTGAACTCAAGCAGCCTTGGTGCTCTGACCACTTTCTTGGGAAGCCCTTCCACATAGGAAGAAATCCTATAAATAATTGATAATGCAAACAAACATGCCGCATTCCCTTCCATTCATCTTGTTAAGTGAATTAACTGAATCCTCTATTTTCTATCTCTGCAAACAAACAAACATTTTTCCACAGCTTTGCTGTCACTGGAAAACTTTACTAAGATCTCCATGGCAAGCTACTGGATTTGGATGAGATAATTATTGGGAGAAATTGTACAAGCTGTATTACGCAGTGCAAGTAAGAAGATTGCACTGTTTATTTTTGGAACCTAATAAAACTATAATTACCAGGATCTGTCACAAGAAATCATTAATCATGCTGCTCTATGAACCTGACCAGTCAAAGAAAAACCTGACCTCTGAATTTTATTTGTCAAAATAACAAAAAGGTAGTAAGAGCAGAATCCAGTCTCAATATTTTTCCAGAGGAACAAAGGGTCACTATTTGAACTTGCAGAAGGCTGGTAAAAGCAAAAATTACACTGAGCAGAATGAGAAAAAAATGACAAATTTTTGACTGGTGTTTCTGTAACTTTTTGAGAAATGAGCAGTAGACAGAAACCATGGGAATTCTGCATATTTCAAGATTATGAGTATCCAACATGCAGCAACAATCCAAAGGGCATTTAGCAACCCTGCACACCACTGGAAAAACTGTTTTTTCTAATCACAGCTGCAGAACCTGACTACCTTGGCAAGGAGCAATAGGATAGGGAAGTTACTCATTTAACCCTGGCATGCTACAATGGATGTGTGAGCAAGGAGGGGACACCTTAGGAGAATACAACATTGGCCACTGCTGATCTGCTGTCAGACCATCATCAATGCAGAGCTGAGCATAACATGAGACACATTTCTCTCCTTCTCCACTCCCACAGAAACCCATTGCCGCTTCAACAAAACCCTTCTTTTGGCTTCCTTTCACCTCATCCTGAGAACCCACCACACAGACACACTCACTGTATGTTGTTTACAAGCTCTCCATTTGCCAAGTTCCTGTTTTTTTATCAGTCAACACAAGCTCTCCAAGCTCTTTATTTAGGCTTTTAGGTGTAACAGGAGCACATGGTTATGTGCCATCTCTGTACATTTCTGTTGCATAATAAAAGCAAATGGGCAGTGCTTCTTTTCTGGAGCAAATTAAAATTATGTCATGCATGCCCATGATCCCAGAAGATCCAATGTCAGGCTTCCCCTCTCCACTGACAGCATTTTCTGGGCAAGGGCAGCACATCCACCAAAAAAAAGGTGCACAGATGATAGCTGCTTCCCCCACTGCATTGATTAGAGCAGCCAAAACTCCTATTACATACAATGAAGATACAGACACACATACCTACTTGGCTTTAAATAGTCTGACTAGACTTGTGTGGATCTAGCCAAGCTGCACTTTGTTTCTGAAGGCAGAAATATCTGCACATTGTTCTGGAAAGAAAATGTTGAAGACAGTATTTCTTATATGAAAAGCTCAAGCATCTTATGGACACAGAATGGCAGAGTCCTCCCACGGTACAGGGGATCACAGAAGTAAAAATATATAGGAATCTAAAAATTCAGGTGTTAATAAGAGTTATCCAAAATTATTCCAATTTTTGCCAAAACACAAGGTGCCAATTTAAAAAGCACAACACTATGCTCTTTTTGACAAATGTAAAATGCAGAAGAGAACAGTTCTAACTGTAATGAAAAAAGAACTGATGTTGAAGAGAGACACTCAGGGGTGAGGAAGCTGCTAGAGAATGAAACCAATGTCTTGGAGTATACTACATGCACAGCACCAGGGTTTTCTACACACGACTCTGGGAAGCAAGTGTGCTCAGCCAGTCTCCAGAAGGACATAGTGTCCTGTGTACCTGGGCCATGAGCAAAGAAAATCCGCTTTTGCTCAGGAGTAGTCAAACATGAGTTATATAATTGAATCAGTATAAACTGACACCATATTATTTGAAGAAACACTGTTAAGAATGTCCTGACTTTCTGGAACGATGTATCAGTGCAATTAACATCCATCTCTTGTGACCAACAGCTGTTCAGGAGGGCAAGGAAAGTAAGAAGAAAGTCCACTAGAATTTTATGCACATTACTACACAAACCTAGTTCTAACTTCCTGTGAATCAAGCATTGCCACAAAACTTCATTTGGTTTATTGTCTCATGAGCCAACAGCATCTGCATGAAGAAATGCAAATGGAACATTATCCAGACGAGAAAAACCCAATTTGAAGAAAATGTTGACAGCAGTGAGCACATCAGCTACAGGGTGTTCCCAGGATTACTTGGAGCAGCATAGGAGACAGAGATTCTGCAATGTGACTGCAGTCTGTGCAGTGCAGTCTCATGTGTATGCCTCTCCCAGCCTAAAGAAGGCGTGCAACTATTTCTGACTGCATAGACCCACTTTACTTCCAGTACCATAGAAAACTTAAAAAGATGTATGACTGTATCAAGAAGGGATCCTTGTTATAGCAAATACCTAAAACCTCTCCTGTAGAACAGCACCAGATTTTAGATGACTGAAAAACCGTGAGGTTTGCTGATGCATACTCTACCAGCTTTTTCAGACTAAGTTCCTGTTTGCCTCCATTAAGAACAATTGTCTGTTTTGACCAGTATCTAACAAAACCGGTATGTCTAAATTGCATCTTCATCATTATATTATGGCTAAGATCTGAACAATCTGAGAACTGATTGTTCTTAGTGGAACAATCCAGAGATCCAAACTGTTGCATCAACATAGGTCTTCTGCTGCTCTGTTTTCCAGGGCATCCACTTGAATGTTATCCTCTGAATGACACTAGATAACAATGAGATTAATATGTATGAGAAGCCATATCCAAGCAAAACTTTCCCCTGCATCCACAGTGGTTTCGCCCATGCCAGACTAAGGAAAACAAACTCTGCCTTATTACTCAATAATCCAGGTAACACTGAAGAAAGTGCTCTGTCAGCATTTTAAAGGTGTGCACTTTTGAGTCCCACAGTCAATGGGGCATAAGTAATTGCCTCAGCAAGTCTTAGCTACAGCTAACAACACAATTTTACTCCAACTGATGCCTGGAAGAGCTGGAACAGAGGCCAGACGGACTTGGGGAATAAAGGATATTTATTGAGGGGTCACCCCAGACAGCACCAGTGTTACAAATCAGGATGGCTCCAAAGATGGAGGCCGAAGGGAGGGGGGGCCAGTCCCAAGACCACACTCTTTTTATATGTTTGGGTCCATCTGCATACAAGAGCTTCATTTGCCCGCCCTCTTCCTTCCACGTTGTTTCACTTTGAGCCTGAAGTTTGGGAAAGGTGTCCTTGAGTCCCAATCAGAATAAGATTGTTGTGTCTTCCTCACCCTGTGAAAGGATCTCAGCACCCTGAACAAAACCACACACTAGTGCAGAACAGAAAACCCAAAAGCCCAAGGCATCACAACTTTCAACACATAAATAAGAAAGGGAACAAAATAACAGGTTAGCATTTCTTTTATTTTTCTTGGACTTGGTACATTGGACTTCCATTTCTGGGCATGTTATCTGATCTCTCTGGGCTTCAGATCCAGTCACTTAAGTATACATAACTTCTACCTGTGGATTAAGGAGCTATAAAAAGCTTACGGAACAGAAGTGTTACTGGTAAAACAGACAGAAAATGCTAAAGCACAGCTTTGATTAATTTGATTTTGTTCTCAAGAGAGTATATCATTCTGCCAAAATCCAAAACAACTCTATTAGCACTCCAAAATCGTGCCAAAGAAACACTTTTAACTAAGTTAAAGTCAATGATGCTTTATTTCCAGGTAATACCAACCATACATACTCTGCTTTAAGTCTACCCTGCTTCAAAAAATCTATTGGAAAACTACTCATGAAGCTCACAAAAATTCACCTAAAAAGCACATCTGGGAAGCAGTATCCTGAGGTGATCAGCTAAACCTCATGTCTCAGAAAACCACACAGTTCATTCTCTCCAATTTCCCATTACTCAACATACAAAAAGCAAAGAGGTTATTTTTCTCCTGTGCTTGACGGACAGCTTTTTACATAAACAAACTGCATAAAGGCATGGGAAGCAATGCTGTTACCAGTTAAATCTGTGAAATTCCAGAGAAGTTCTTGCTTAGCACAAATATAAGAGAATCTCAGCTCACTCACTTCAGCTTTAATTCATGAAGCATTCCTACTCCTAACTGGCAAAACCAAACCACTCATTAAGAACACCACGTTTGTGTTTATGTAATCTAGTGCCCTATCTATTTTCTACCAACGTTGCTTTTAATAATAGATATATTTTTACATGCCCTTGTATTTTAAAATCATTCTTGCTATGCTCAGTACTGTGTCTGGATGCAACTGAGGCCTGTAACTGCAGGGAACTGAAGAAGTATGTTACTAACACAATACTGGCAGCACCTTCTTTGGTGGGAGGGGAGGTTGACCAAACAAGTCAAAAATTAGTATTCTTGTGAAGGAAAATTGGGCTGGTTTGTTTTTCTTAAGCAAAGATCCCATTCAACTGTTCTCTTCTCATATTATTGACGCATACCATACCTTAGCTTTGTTTTGTGTTTTACAATAGCCTTTAAAGTACAACCCCACAACTTTTACTTTCAAATGTCCATGAGAGTACATGTGCAGCATTTCAAACCTACTTGTCAGTCCTCTCTGCCACCACCACAACCCTCTGCAATAAAGAGAGATTCCTATAGAAAGGGCCTGCATAGTCATAATTTATAAATAATTACGAATTGTAATTATTTATACTGTAATCACTGCAATCTCATATTAGAAAAAAATAATGATCTCTGCAGATGAACAATCATTATCTTCCTTGTTCAGTCATGGAGCTGCAGCTTTGTATTTCCCAGCTGTTAACCTAATCATAAGTCTTACCATAAAAACAAAGAACACTTTTTGCCTTTCCATCCCACCACCCTCTCCTTTAAAACAAGTGGAAAATGTAATGAGAGTCTGACTTTGTGCCTTTGATAATTAAGCTTCCAATATCATGGAATTTGTTCTAACAGGAGCATCTGCTTGCTGCATTGCAGCCCTACAGCTAAGAAAGCATTGGACTTATTAATAAAATACAATAAAGAACTGAACATCTGGGTGGAAAATATTCACAGAAAGGGAGAAGCTTGTTTTCCTCTCAAAATATTCAGGAGATGGCAAAGCTCATCCAAATAAAATGTAGTTTTCTGTTGAGAAAGCAGCTGGAATCAATGATGCTGATTATTCTTACTGCACTGTATCCTGCTGTAAGAAACAAACCTATTTAGAGGAAACAGAGGGGAAAGCAGGAAAGTCCCTCCTGTAATAATGTAGCACATAGTTAAAAGCTCCTGATAGTGCATCCCATTCCCATGCCCAAGGAACAGGCAGATGGGTATACATAAGTTCTTTCTGCTAACAGTGCTGGCAGAAAAGGGCTTCGTATCAACACTTGAAATACTGAAAAGAGAAAACAGGACAAAAATAAAACAAGAAACACTAAGATCCCAGAAGAGTTAAATAGCTAGAATTTTGGATCAACAATTTGAGCATCTTATATAACACAGTTCATCATATGGTACCCAGTCACTCATGCATCAAGAGCAGAAACTGGGTTAACTACAAAATTTCTCAGAAACAAATTGAAACCTTGATTTTAAAACACTTCTAAATGTGCCAGATACTTCAGTACACTGTTCAAAGTTAATTACCATCAAACTAAATATCTGCGCCTCGCATTCTTTTTAAATGCAAAATCTGTGGGGCTGTATGCAGAGCCTGCAAATGGCACTCGCTTTCTGTAAGGCTACGAAGTATTTCTTCACACCCCTGGGCTAAGGAAAAATGAGGGTTTCAAATAACCTTTCAGAAGAAGCATGGTCATCCCAGAACCCACAGCTAAACTGGAATCTTCCATTTGGCAATGATGCACAGACTTGACTGCATCACCCCACCTGCAACTGAAAGGGATACACCTCATGCCCTGGGGGACCACTGCCTGCCCTCCTATCTTCTGGGACAGTAGAAAAACATTAAAGGCTACTGCCACTGAGAGGACAACCCCAAAGGAACTGCACCAGGTCTGGTTTCGTCTGGCAAATGGAAGAATTTATTTTCTGCGTACCATTTCTTGGAAGGAGTAGGTTGCTACCCGGTACATGCATAAGCTAGCAAGACTGATCCTGATTTATCTAGACATTTTTCTGTCTCTTCTTATATCTTCTAGCTTAAAACTCCTTGTCTTCTGTTTGTTGGTGTTCTTTGTTCTTAAACAAGATGCTAGAAAAAGCAATCAAAATGATGTGTAATATCTGTTCCTTAGCATGATGACAGAACGAAGACCAAACCGAACAACCCTGCTATGTTAATTCAGTACACATTATGGATTGGTAATGGGCCATTTTTAGTCACATATATCTTCACAATTTTAAAAGTCAAAGGTGTTGCTACTGTTTGCATCATGTTATACATCAAAATACATCGATGTAAACCTTATTTTCTATCTGTTGAGACTTCGTGACATGACTGAAGCTCCACATTTATTTTAGAGTTCAGAAAAGGCTCTGGGCTTTTTTATGAAAATCATACAGAACTCACAAGGAAAAAAAAACCGAATATGCATTTGCAGAGGGAGCTATGTGGATTTTTAACAAATAACCAAACCAAATTTACATTGTAGCCAGAAGCAAACATCAAAAACTCCAGTTCAGACGGGTAGTTTTTACTTCACTTCAGGAAACTGTTAAAATAGCACAAACTTAAAAGCAGCATTGGCAAAAACTGAATGCAGTTCAATTCCAGTTTCCAGCTCAATACCTTTTTTGCACACATATGCTTTGCCTTCCATACTCAGCTGCATAATATAAATCACCAAACTGCATTTATAACAAGTCTGAACTGACAATACCAAATTTTAATTGAAACAAATGAGAGAAGTTGAGCAATACATGAGCATTTTATAGGGAAGTTAGCAGCAGTCACAGCTGGAATAAACCTCCACCCCTACAAGTAAGAAAGGGATCTAGTTTCCTCCTTTTATTTTAATCTTTCCTTCAAAAAAGCAGACAAATCTGCTAAATTAAAAAAGCAAAAATCACTGCAAATGAACAGTCTGACATCAGGGAAAAAAGTTATCTTGTCCCTCTCAATGAATGAAAATACATTCCTTCTTCCCATTCAGAGAAGCCTTCTTATATGCCAGCAACTTGCAATAACTTCTTGTCATTGTAAGTGCTACACAAAATGTCTCTGAAAATTGTCAGTGTATTTGTGTACACACTTGTGTGTAAATGTCTTTGTACAAAGCTCTGGATGCAAACAATGCCTGCAGTAAATGCCCTTTTAGAGCACTTCATGGCATCACTGCAGACATTTTTCTACTTAAAGAGAAGACTAATTTACACTAAAAGAAAAAATCACCTCACAAGAATATGAACCAGTCCTCCTCCAGGTGGTTTTGCTGCAATTAGTAAAGCAATTTTCTCGTGAAAGTGAATGGAATAGAGGCAAAGGAGACCTACAAAAATATCAGAAATTAAACACAGCATTCAAATTGAAATCTATTAGCAATATCTCAAATCTAACTTATAAAATCCAGACTTTTCTCTGTTATTCTAGTTAGATGGATAAATATTTTCCTACTTCACTATTATACCTGCTCCTTATCCAACATGCCCATGGATGTTAAGGCTGGCTGGGGACAGCACAAGGTGGCTGTCAGCCATCACTCTGTCAAATCCAGTTTGCTTATGCTTGGTTTTGGGAAAGCAAAAAGATCATCTGAGATGGAGGAGGGTAAATCTGTCTCTATTTCCAACTAGTTCTTGACTCCTTGGATGAGCTCACCAGTAAAACATCACTGCTTATAATAGTCATGTAGTCCACAGAGAACTACGTTACGATTATGGATGTCACTAAAAAGTCATAGCCCTAAATTATTTTTCAGATGTATTATGCAAATGTAGATAAATGTATTTATTTCTGCAACTAGCTGAATCATAGCAGAAGTAAGCTTGCAGTTTTGTTTCCTTACTGAATTTTTTAACTTCAAATCTCACAAACAATCTATGCAGCACATTACAATACAGCTGCACAGAAAAGCACCTTTATAATGACAGTGAAACCATAAAATGTAACTGCTGCACCTAGTACCCTTGGGAATGCTGAAGACACTGGGCAAATGCCCTCTGCTCACATCATTAAAACAAACAAAGCCATTGTCATGAAATCATTCACTGTGCAGAAACTTCATAAGCTCTTCTATTATCTTTTACAGCTTAATTTGAGCACTGAGAATCTCTAGAGTGCTTTGCAGCACATTAATAAGAGACACTTGCTTTATAAAGTTTATCGTTATTACTGTAGTGCCTACGTCAGCTCATTACACTCAAAGTTGAGGGTTTTATTTTAAAAAATGTTCCTCAGCCCAAGATTTTACTTTTTCAGTGAATGATAAAGGCAGTGGTGGCTCCCAAAGTCTCTGCCACAGAACTGCTGCTAGTTCATTTTCCATAATGCTTTAAGAGCCCATTATTAATAAAACTGCTGAAAGAAACTTCTCTGAAGTCATGAGGCACCAGACCTCTGCAGGACTGCAGTGTTATCTCCCTCACTAAAATCAGGGGCTACTAGAAGTGCTAGCTTCTGGCAGCTGGCAAACAAGGGAATGTTTCAGTTTTTAAACAAACTCCAGTGTTTCATATAATACTCTGGCTACTAAAATACTTTAGAGCTTACATCAATCTTTATCCCATAAGTAAAGCTGAACCTGATCTGGATTCAGTCATTTGAGGGGTTTGAAGACAGACACAGAGGAACACATAGGCAGCGAGGCCAGACCAATACCAGCAGCTTTCACCAGCACCACAACAATCCCTCAGGTCCTTTCCTGCTTCTCAGACAAAATCTCTGTGCAGCTGGATGCCCTAACACAGCAATGACAGTATAAAGGTCCACTACTGGGATGGCTTGGTTTACCTGAGGGCTAATCCCTCACTTTCCCTGGAGCCAATTCCATGTCAGCTCTCCCAGGCTGGTGCAGCTCAGTACTAGTGAGCCCCTCCTAGGCCTTACAGCCCAGGTGGGAAACAGGTGAGACCCAGTGCTGGGTCACCTAACTCCACCCAGCTGCCACTGGCAAGGATCCATGGGGGTGTCATCAGTGGGGACCTGATGTTTCTGGAGCCCTTCCCAGAGATGTCCCCCTAGATGTGGAGCACAACCTGTAGCACAGCACAGGGCACTTAGTCAAGCCCTCACGTGATGGCTGCAGCACGTCAGAAGCACTACTGCAATGCTGTTAGCAGAATTTTCCTAATGTCTGATGCTATGCATGGCTGGTGTATTCCTGTAGGATGCCCAAAAGCCAGATCTTGGACTGAATCTATTTCAAGCAAACTATTTCAAGCAAATTAACCACACCAAGTGCTTTTCAAATCATACTTCACTTTGTTAACAAATACTGGCTGTCAACACTCTGCAATGCTGGGTGTTTTTCTCCTTAATGCTGCATCCCAACACATAAACCATGGTGGATTTCTCCCAAAAGGGGTACAAGAAGGGACAGAAAGCACATGCAGATTTTCTGGACCATCAAAGGCATATAATATTTTTCATTTTTCTTAATCAGTAAAAAGCATTATTTAAACTTCCATTTCTTCATGGAACTTCTTTGAACAGAATTTATTTACTCAGTTAGTTCTAAAACCCAGCTCTCTAAGCAAATAAATGATTGCTTAAGTATGGTGATGTAATTAATATTCTCCATTTAGTTGCCAGAATATTAATTCATTCTTAACTATGAAATATCACTAAATCATTTTAGATACAGGTAAATGCAAAGAAATTTTTCCTCTACTTCTACCTAGATCCTTGTATACTCAAGACAGTGTAGTTAATTGATTCAAAAAAATTAAGAAATCTTAATCTCTTTACGATCAAGAAATATAAACAAAACCTAAAAAGGTGGCCTTTTTCTAGTTTGAGTCTGATAAGGCTTGCAAAATTTCTCCATGGACTCCAATAGTCCCAAACAGCGGAGTCACATCAGCCTCATGTTGATGAAAGCATCATGAAACATTTCTCTTTCTGATCAAACCCTTGAAGACACAGTACAGAGAACATTATTAAGATGTTCAAGTCTTGTTCCTAAAAATGATTGTGTCGTCCCCAGTCTGTTTGGGAATATGCACTAAGCTAATCAAACTGACAGGTGTTGCAGCAGAATTCGAGACAACCCAAGTCCTGCTGTTCCCAGAGCAGCAGTCCAGAAGCTCAGACTTTTTCATATTGACTATGTCTTCCCAGTGATCCCAGAAATTTTACACAATTTGTGCTTTTCTCAGAGCCCAGGATAAAAAATGCTTTCAGAAATGAATTATGAATGTCTGATACTGCTTTTTTTCCTTGTCCTCAGAACACTGCCTCAATCTTAGTTAACAACTCTATTCAAACCCTGCTTTGACAAGAGAACCATGTACCCCCTCAGGGGCTTTTAACAGAGTTCTTTATTGCATCAGTTAGATGTGAGTACACTTACATGAGACAAGGAACGCTTTACTAGTATTTATTGGTAGCACTGGAAAGTTAAAGTTAAGAAGCAAAAACCAAATTTCTGCCCAATTTCTAAATAAACAAGCACCATAAGCTTCTCAAAAAAAAAGTTTGCCAGAGTATTTCCTTTTCACAAATGTAAAACATGCTTTATATTAATCCCATTATTGTAAACTGTGGAGCCATTCTGACTAAAATAAAACACACCGGAATGTAGGCAGCCAGCATGGAAAACTTCAGTCCAAAAGTTAAATGGACATGTGAAATAATATGCAGCTGAAAACAATCATACAATAGCAAATATTTAATAAAGAGCAGTAGTTAGATTACACAGAGTTGTTTTACAGTATGTGCATGTGTATAGTTCACACACATTCCCTTCTCACTTTGGAAGCCTGAAGATTAGCAAAGCTTCCCTGGAAAACCTCTACAAGAACTATTTCCCCTAACAGCAAAAATTTTCATTAATAATACAGAAAAAGGAATGCCAAGAATATGAGTGTAAATCCTTTGGCAGTAAGCAAAGTAGTTACCAAGACATTATTCTTATATGAACACACATAACCCATCCAAACATGCACCAAGAGTCCATGATCTGTTTACAATTAAATCTGATGCATTTCCTTGTATGTGTAAAATATGTATGGGAAAGATTTGAAATCTCTGAGTTTAAAAGCCTGTTCCTGCCTAGTTAGGACATTCAAGGAGATCTTCAAATCTCAGAGGAGGAGGTTTCCCCAAAGATGTTTCCCACAAGAAAAAAACATACAAGGAACAACACTAATGTATTGTAACAATAATGTAATCTATTACAAGACTATGCAAAAGAATTCTAAAAACTAATTTAATGTGGTAAGAGGGCAGTTCTTTGCTCCCAATGGATCTGGATATAAAGCTATCTCCAGAGTACTGTCAGAGCACTTTCTGGAGCTACCACCAAGACCACCATGGTTACCAACCACCTTGTAGGCACTGTATCTTCCACTCTTCCAGAACAGGAGTAGGAGATAATGCAGGCTTGACAGCTTCTGCCTGCTTGTAGGGTGAAGGCAGACATAGATGCTGTCATGATTTCATGGTGTCGGCATGACAACAAAATTAATGCAGAGTCCACTAACCAAAGACAACAAATTTTAAAATTTCAACATGTGAATTTGTTCTACTTAGAAAAAGTGGGGGAAAGACGATCCTCCACAGCTTGTCAAAAGAAAGGGCAAATACTTTTTTGTCTCCTCAAGCTGTCTTCTCACAAGGTTAGTCATAAGAGAGCTCTGCTGTAGCAGAGTTTCACCTATAACAGGTGAAAAAGCAACCAAAGGCAGTCACCCACAGTGACTCTGTCTTGTACTGTCCACTCCAGCCAGACTGGGAGAAGGGAGTGTGGGCTGGAGCAAAAGTATTTCTTAAACCTCCTATGGTCCACCAGAAACAGAAAATAGAAGGACCCTAAAATGCAGAAGTTGCCTTGCTAGCCCTTTTTAAGGCAAAAAATAAACCCTGACACACAAGGGAAAAAAACTCCCACGCTCATTCATTAGGCATACCTTCAACAAACTGAATGATCAGACTGAGTTCATAGCAAAGCAATTCTTGGCAAATGTAAGGGATAAAAACTAAAGAATCTCAAACAAATCCATTTATCAACCAGGAAAGTCATACCCAAATGTTCAGTAGCAGACTCTACTAAACTCAGTTGCTAACTACTTAATGCTACCACCCAAATTTGACTTGTTAATCGTGCCTTTATTGTTTTAAATCAGAGGTCTGAGTAACAACTTTCAGGTTAGCATTTAAGCTCATGACATTAAGTCAAATGCAGTTAACAGAGCAAGTTTCTTCATGTTAAGGAGGATGAAAATATTTTTCTTATAGAAGGTACAGCCTCTGGCTATCTCCAAATTATAGAAAAACTACAAATAACAACTTAAAATAAAACATACTAGTGAGTATGTTACTAAAGATCCAGTAGAGACCATCTGAAATTGCCTAGAGGAAAAATGCTTAACTAAAAATACTTGCTGAGGTGAAACAAGCCATCTTTGCTCCAAATGTAAAACCACCTCCTGACAGCTCTCCAGGCAGAGTAGGAGAGTTAAGAAATACAATTCAGCTTTGAAGGGTATGATCTCTCAGGGTATGTGGAAAGCTGTTTTAGATAAATTATGAAAGAAATGAGTAGCAGAGATGAAGGTAAGGCAAGAACGGAGAGAAAGAAACAAGCCAAAATGGTTTGTAACAGCTAAGGAAAATGCCTTTTATCAAAAACTCCAGGACAATCCCCAGTAAGAGCTATTTCCCCAAGAAGCGATGAAGAGCAGAAATTATCATAATGAGCATTGCTTTCTAACCTTGTTAGCTGATCAAGCTGCTGCATTTTCCTCAGAAAACTTCAGCCTCTCTAGTTTCTCCTTATGGGATGAGAAATGGTTTTAAGCCTTTCATTAAGAAAACAGAGGGAAAATCCGTGAGGACTTTCTCGCCCTGCCCTCGCAGCAGCTGTGCACGCAGCACAAGGGACAGGGAGTCAGGGCCTCCTTCTACCCCCACCATCCACAGAGTGGGTTTGTGCCCTTCACTCCTCTTCACAGACACACAGGTCTCTCTGCAGATTTGGTCCAGATACAACTAGGACCACTTTTGGGACAGTTGCTACTTTCCCCTTTCCCCAGCATGTGTTCCAGCTATGCTAGTAACTCAGCCCCCGATAGACACAGCACTCCCCACAGCTCTGCCCTCCTTAAGAGCAATAAGGATTAATGATTTTCAGGCTCCAAGCATGTCTCTCTGAGGTAGTGGTGACTGTGAAGGTGAAGGTCCCACAAGCAGACTACTCCTCCCTGCCTTGCCAGGGCCAACTGATGGCAGGACTTGTGTTTTGTCCCAGGGAATGTTTATATCCAGAGCTTAGGAACAAGCTATAAAGGATTTCTTTCAGTGCTGCAGTCTTCATGATAGGTTGGGTAACACTCTTCGAAAACTCCACTATACAAAGTATGAGAGCTGATAGCTCTGCCTTCATTAAAACAAGAAAACAACGAAGGCAGCACCTACACTTTTATGAGTCATCATATAGCATGAACTAAAACCAAAAATCTGTGTTGCCAAGTCACTTAAAGACTAAACACAAGAGAGACCTTTGTTTTACAAAATGTGGTTACTTGAATGGGGATAATATGAAGAGCTCATCTATTTAGGATTAACACTTCTAATAATTTGTGCCAAGAGACTGATTCCTTTTAAAGGAAATGTAAACGAACATAAAATGGTTGTCAGACTAGAGAGGTGTTTATTAGTGCATCATCAATAACAACAGTTGATAACTGAACACAGTGAGCATTCATTTCTATAAAACTCACTCTCCTTTAACTCAGTAGTATTGTCTGGAGAGAGACGTGACTTAGTCTGAAGAAAAGTAAATGCATTTTATTTTAAGAAGGATGTAAAGTTTATGAGACAGACATACTATATACTTTTCAAATATGAATTAGGAGTTTGGTTTCTTTTTTAACCTTGAACTGGATTTTAAGTGTCCCATGTGTCAGTGAAAATCTGCCCTCACTTCATTCAAAGGGAATTTTAGTAATAACTTCACTCTGAGCAGAATTTTACCAAAGGGACCCACATTCATTTCATTATTTTATAAACTCAAGAACATTATGCCTTATGCAAAGAGGAAAGAGCTTGAAGAAATCAGAGATCTTCCATTTAATGCATTTTCCAAGCACAGATACTTAAATACACTAAGACTTAGGATATTTACTTTATATATTGTCTATATTTACTTTAGTTTTCAGCCAAGGACCACAATGAACTCCTAAGCTTCATGTTCTCATAATCAAATGCAAACCTTTCTAAAACATTTGGCATGTTTCATCCGAGCATAAAAAGGTTTGCACAAGTACACTGCTTCAAACTCCTATCACAAATTACAACTTCATATTCACTATGGAAACAGACTTTGAGTTCACATGAGAAATAACTAAGACATAAGGATTTAACTCCCTGTGCTAGTCATTAAAAATAATTATTCACTGCATAAAGGCTTGGTGCTGAGCGAGTCAATGGTCAGGCTGGAGAATTCCCTTTAGCCATGGAACAGACATCGCCGATGCACCAAAGGTGCCTTTCCTCACACAGCCCCCTTTATTGCTCAGATGGAAAGACTATCTGTAGAATAAGATGAGACTTCAGACACCCATTTGGCTCCCCACTCCTATATTGGCTTTTTCAACAGGAGCACTTATCACCGGTAGACAGTAATGATTTTTGTAATGTGAACACCTGTGCAACAGAAAACAGACTGAGATCAAATTAGTGGCATGCATCTCACTATTAAGCAGGTACCAAATAGTAAAGATTTTTTAAATTGCTAAGAAACCTAAATTCTTACTGAAAATTTAGCCAATAGAAACACCAAAAGCTTTATAAATCCACAAGTGTGATGCTCTTCAATACCCTTTTGAAAAAAAGAACTTTTTTTTTTAATTAAATAATCAAACTACTCTTAGGCAAAGCTCTAACTAAGGTCTCAACATACAGAACTCCAAATTATGTTCGTTATTGGTCTCACTGTAACAATAACTCAGCCATATTGCCCACAAGCAGCAATTAATTAAATTTAATAAGGAATGCTATGAGTTGTTCCTGTTTTTAAAATCCCAGCCAGGGCCCTAAACAATGCTGCCTTTCTTATTCCAATTTTCAAATGTTTAAAAATCCAGTTGAACAAAATCATCTTCAATGCTGGAGAAAATCCCAATGCATAAAAAGTCACTTAAGTGCTCTGTTAAACAAACCAACCAAATCTACATGGCAGAGGAAGTGTCAGTTTTTAACAGGCTACTGATCCTTTCAGGAACAGAAATATAATTTATCTTTAATAACACACAGAGAAGTTTTTCCCCATCACTAAATTCTGAATCAGGAATTCACTGAGGATTAAAAAGCAAACATTAGAAAATATGAACTTGGTGTGCTGAAAATTCTCTATTCACTTCTGCATGCAAAAGATTTTCCCTTTCTCTTTCCAGTGAACAGGAGAGTGATCTTAAAAGGCCTGGAATTATTTCCTCTCTTTAGTATTTGAATATGAAACATCATCATACAAGAGAAGGCCAAGGGAAAAAAACAAGCATTATACAAGTCCATAGTATCCGTCTAATTTCCTGGCAACCACAGCAAAAGTGATAGAAATGGAAAACCAGCAAAATTTTTCCAACTGACTTTTAGAAAAGCACATTACCTGGAAAGACAGTGCAAAAAATAGTGCCAAATGCTGTCAAAAAGTGAACAGAGATAGCCTTTAAAGGAGTAACATTACAAATTACCACCTCCTGAGTAAAAAGTTAAGGAGTAACTGATCATGTAAAATCATAAAACTACTGAGATATGGACCAGGGTACCCCATCTACATTCGGAAGACAGACTAATCTAATCAGCACAAAAAATCCATTACACTGGAAAAACATTTGATTAATCCAGTGTATTACATATTTACACTGTGATTTCTATAACCTGACATTGCAAAACTCTCATTTGCTTTCTCATTTATGCTTATTATCAATGCCATCAACATTAGACTAAGACAGAAAAGTTTAATTAGATTTACAGAATTAGTACAAAAAGCACTATAGCAGCAAAAATTCCACTGGCCTACTCCAGATTAGGGAATAAAAATATGAAATAAATAGGTAAAATGGCAAATGGTAAGCACATTGACAGCTGGATTTATAAGTCCCGACAACTATATCTACTGAGAAATTTCTGGGTTTTCTACAAATTGAGCTCAAATTCTGAGGATTTTCAAACCATATTCTACCAGGAAATTCTACATCAGATTCAACATCTCTTTTTCAAATTCCAGGTGCAGCTTTAGCACTTTTTACTTGTTCTTTGAGGAAAAAATGTCTACAATGTCTAGGACCTATATTCACAAAATCTGCTTATGAAGGCAATCATTCATATTCAAGACTATGGCAGAGTTCCAGATGCTTAGAGTATAAAACAGGAACTCCACTGAAAGGGAAGGGTCAAAAAGCCCAGCACTCCCACCAGGAACCAAAGACTGGAAGGGCTTTATAGCAGCAAGTACCTCAGGAGGGATGCCCTTGCTGCCAAATGTCCTTGCAGACAGGTGGTGAACTCATCTTCTCCAAGCACTGTCAAGAGCCACAGGTTCCTTCAGATTCTGAGTTCCCTTGCCATACCACCACACAAGGATACTTACCCTAAAGGAATTACTTGTTAAAGAAAGCACCTCACAGACAACGTCTTTCCATCAGGAAGGCTGAGAAGAAAAGAAAGAGGAAGAAGGCAGACGAGTATTTTTCGGCCATATTTCCCTCTGCTGGAAGCTTGTATGCTCCTCTCGGTGCAGACCGCCTCTTGCCTATTCAGCCTGGGGAGCAGCATGCCAGCAGCAATCAGTAAATAAAAAAAAACCGACTCCCAACTGCACATGTTATTTGCAGTTCAATAAAAAATAATGCTGGGTCTTTGACACGTGTTTATGTAACACCTAATATAAAAGGCTTGTTTCTCATGAATAAATATGTGGTGCAGGACGAAGTCTGGAAGCATTTTCTAACTAAGAAAATAAAATCTGTGAAGTCTAAACTCCAATTCAAATTTCTCCTGAGGTTTTTAGACCTAGGGTTCAAGTTTGAGACCATATGCAATTAAAACGAAGTAAACTTGCCAAAATAAAACATATTTTGTGATGCAGTGATCTTGACTGATTGGGTTTGTTTATTTATGCTTACACAGAATTTGGTAAACTGCGACAAGTGTCTCAGCTAATGCAAGACAGATTCATCCACCTGGAAACAACCAGTATTTTAATATATATTAATGAAAATGCTCTAACAGTAAACAGTAGCCTTTCCTACTGTTGCATTAGCTATTGTAAAGCTTTATATGACTTAATCTCATCATGCAGCTGCTTATCACACACTACAGTGCTTACACTTGGAAAATTACAGCACTTTAATCTTTATTATTCCCTACAGTTTCGAGTGACCTGCCTCTTCAACTTTATAAATAACCCAAATACTCTGTATGTTTAATTTGCTATCACCATAGTAATTTTTTCAAAGGATGACTCAGATTCTTACTCCAAAATTATATGCATTTTTTCAATCAAGTCTCTTCTTGTGGCACTAAAAGCACCGGACAAAGCTTTAATTCAAAAATCCCCTTCTTCCTCTTCATGAAAATGTCATTACAGCAATCATAATAATCCTTTCTTTAACATGAAACATTAAGTCTTATATAAGATGTGTTTACAACATTTACTACCTTGTTAACTCTTTTGTTCATGGAGCAGGCATTTGCTATGATAGAGAGTCTGTCATTCTCACCAACTCGATGATTCATCTGCCTTTCCTACACTTATCTTCCAACTTCTTTCCTAATTTTTGTTTCCCTTATCACTTTGTTTTGGTACTGCTCTTCTGCTTTAGGATCTGAACCAGGCTTTTTCCTTTTCACTATATAAGGTCGAATGCTGAAAAGCTTTTGAGCACTGCCACTTGTGGTGCTGTGCCTCATTTCTATAATGACTACTGTTTCCTACAAAAGAAAACTAGTGTTACTTGCCAAATAATTATAAAGAGTTAACTGATTCAGGTGTTAGAATGTAGGATGCAGGGAAACAGACACATAGGAGCAGTGGGAAGGCAGGGCAGTCTCTGTTGCCCATGGCATGCTCCACTCCTTTGCTTTTACAATCAGAAAAAACACCCAATCAAGAACTGCAACAAACAATTTTTCAGAAAGGTAAAGGGACATCTTTGAAGATCCAGGACAGTTCATGAAAGACTCACACCCTGCAGTCACAGAATATCTGTGCTAACTTGGGTTTTGGCAGGACTAACAGGCATGTAAAATCTTGTTCAGCTGGCTCCTGTCTTTTCAACTGGACATCTTGTCTTGGAAGAAGCTGCTTGGGTCACTGTAGCCACTGGAAGTCACAGCTACCAATGTAAAGATACATGCAACTAAAACCAAAGTCTGGAACAGGGCAAATTCTCTGATAGAAAGGAATGAGCTCTAGAAAGTTCACTTAGGTCTGAACTCATCCTGATAATTTTAGATAAATGCAAATACACCTATAGGTGTTTAATTTTTCCAGCTTCTAGAGGTTCTCTGTAATAATCCTTCTTTTCAAGAAATCTGGATTTTTTTCATGGCTGATGTTCTTATATCATTAAAATGGAGAGCTGTAAAATGGAGAGCTGTAGCATCCACATTATTTTCTGTCTTCTCTCCCGTACAGACACTGAACTTCCAACATTCAGAAACTACAGGAATAATGATATTTCCAGTGTCATATTCATTTTCATATGCTAACATAAAAATAACACCATACCACTGCTCTCATTCTGCCATTGTATATGGTCCCCCATTTTCTTAGTTTTAAACTCAAAGACCTCTGACAGATAACACCCAAAACTCTAAGTTTTCAAATCCCAAAACTCTCCAGAAACACTTCCCACATGGCTGGCTGGCACTCTTGATCAGTGACAAGCTGATGATTGCACAAGAGGTCAGTTGCAGGACGCTTTCTTTTTTTCTTTGAAATAATCCTGGCATCACAGAACTTCACACCTTTCAGACATATCTGCCATCCAAAACACAGTGGACAAGCCTACACTACCTTCAGCTTCATAACTTCTTCAATCTGAAATGAAGGCTCACAGACACACTTTAACTAAAGACGCTGCTGCAGATTATCTCATTAAAAGTAATACTATACTTATTTTATCTTACCCTTCTTTATTAAGGCAATTTAACTACAAGACTGTCTTTTCTTTACCAAACGGTATTTTTTAGAAGTTCACAATCAGTGGGATTCTGTCTTGCACTGCATTCACGCAATTTATATCTGCTCAAAAAAACGACTGTCACAAAACAGACAAAACAGAGCAGTTACTTGCAGAGCATCTACTCTGTCAAACACGGGACCATCCAGGCTCTATCCCAGAAATGGGATATTCAGATGGCATTTAACCCCCATCTAATACTCAATAAATTCCCAGGGCTAAGCTAAATCAGAGAGAACTACACATGAACTGAAGTCTCAGGACTTTTAGAGAATATCACAGTAGTCTGCATTTATTTTATTAGCCACCAT